>SJYC01063683.1:0-84155 GCA_006408675.1 Madoqua kirkii
CATCCTTCATGGGTGGAAACAAAAAGTCACCCCAGGGATTGGAGCCCGCCAGGCTCCTCCATCCATGGAATTCTCCAGGCAAGAATACTGGAGTGGGTTTCCATTTCCTTCTCCAGGGGATTTTCCCAACCCAGGGATGGAACCCAAGTCTCTTGCATTGCAGGCAGATTCTTTACCATCTGAGCCACCAGAAGCCCATCATCACATATGTGACACCTCTGTGCTTCATGCATAGAAGCAAAAAGTACAGTCCAGACAGATGATTATTGGAAGTTTGGGCACAAAGGTCCTGGGGGGCAGGGGCATCTCTGCAGGTTGTATTCTCTATGATGGACATAGCAGGACTTCCCATCCCTTATGTGTAAGAAGACATCAGGTTGCAGTACCCATCAAAATGTGGAGAGTGCTTCTTCTCCATGAATCTGGGTGGGCTCATCACCATGACTGAAGGATGCTATGTGACTGTACAGGCTAGGTTACAGAACTGATACAGCTTCTACCTTCTGTGCTCAGGATGCTTGTTTTGAGTACCCAGCTTGCTGTGAGGAAGCCAGAGATGGCCAGGTGGAGAGATGTCAACTGACATCCAGCATCAGCTATGAGACAGATGAGTAAATGAGTCTTTGGGTGATTCCAGATCTTAGCCCTTGAGCTGCCCCTGCTGACAACACATGGAACAGAGAGGTTCCCAAATTACAGACTTATGAGCAAACTAAATTGCTTTTGTGAAAAGTCACTGAAGTTTGGGGTGATTTGTTCCATGGCATTAAAGCAATCTCTCTCTTATCAGTATAAACCCAGTTCCCAGCATAGGGTATAGTCAGAGCAGTCACCTGGTGAATGCTTCAGTGACTGACTCCTGGTGAAGTTTCAATGAATAGCCCTTTGATCTGCAGCCATAGCTACTGTTCGGTAGCTTTGGTGACATGCATAGCCAGCTACTTGGTATTACCCTGAAGCCCTTGCTCAGAAGGCCTTGCCCCTGTACCCTCTTGCTTCCAGGCTCCCCAGCTAAGCCTTTGGTCTGAGGCAGGCCTTGCTCCATGGCCTGTGGTTAGGTAGCTTCTATCCCCCAGACATAAGCACTATGGCCACACTCATACAAGCCCTCTCTGAGTAGCTCTGAGATGCCCCACAGAAATGAAAGTGCCTCTACTGTGGCTGCATTTGGGCATTCTGCCAATGGTCCTTTATAGATCTCTCGGCCATAGGCCTTTGGGGCCCCCATCCCTGGCTCCAGGCTGGGCGGGAGCCACAGCTCTCCATCAACCCCAGAAAAGACTTGTGGTCACTTGTGACACACTGTTCCCGTGTCCTGCCCAGAAGTGCCTCCTCAGAGGCCAGGTAGCCCAGGCATCAGATAAGGGCAATGTGTTTTATTTCTGAACTGCAAATGAAAAGAGCTGAATGGAAGGGTGGCTGTGCTGGGGAAAAGGCAGAGATGGCCACTGATGTCTGCATGAATCACGCAGGACAGCATAGCAGCTGGGAGTCTCTTCAATCTCCATGAGTCATACGGATGCCAATGGCCATCCTCTGTCCTCTGTTCATTCTTACTCATCGAGGCCTGGCTCTGTGCCATCCTTCTACGGAGGGGTCCACGGGCTCTGCTTTGTTCTTTCTTTTTAGCAACAAATCTGTTAACCTTGCTAACACCTCCAGTGCCTATCTGTATTTCATCAGGGATTCCTCAGCGGCAGGTGGTCCTCACGTGGACGCTTCTTCCCAGCCCACCACGGTCCCCCAGCTCCCCCCAGCACCACATCAGCTGCGATTTTACTCTGAAGGGTAAAGGTAAGCTGAGCAGTTCTTACCCTGAGAAAAGAATCCAAAGCACCATTCTCCATGAACTCCGTGATGATCATGACCGGCCGGCTCTTGGTGACCACACCCTCCAGGCGGATGATGTTGGGATGGTCAAACTGCCCCATGATGCTCGCCTCGCTCAGAAAGTCCCGTCGCTGCTTCTCTGAGTACCCAGCCTTCAGCGTCTTAATGGCCACATAGATTTCCCTCTTGCCTGGAAGTTTCAAACGCCCCTTGTACACCTCTCCAAACTCTCCTGCAAAAAGAATGCAATTATAACCTGCTTTCTCCTCCTCCTGTGCTGCCATGAGGGGAGGCAGCTTACGAGGAACAATGGTGTTCCAAGTGGAACAGTGATTAAAGTGGCAAAAAGGAAAGAGTGACCTCTCATTATACCTGTGACGGCCTGGCTCTTAGCAGTGCATGGCAAACACAGAAGAAATACCCAAATACATTCTTTACCTTGGATTTTAGACAGCTTGGATAACTGAAGTGAAATTTCAGACTTTATATGGGTTTATTTTTCCTTACGTTTAGATTTTCATTTGTATCCCAGCTGAACAATTGAGATGAAATGGTCAGTTTCACTGTGGCAGAAACATAATTCATTTTTAGCAGAGCCTAGTATAAGAATGTCCAGGGGCTAGGGACATGTTCAAGTCCTTCAGTCTTCTGAATGAGATGTATAGTGTTTATGTTCCTACATTGCCCTGAAAGTGTTTATGTCTATTGGGTCCCTGAGAAGCAGACACTGAGGAGTTAGGAAGGGAAGTTAGCAGACTCTGTGCGGGATAGAGGGGAGAGGAAGCAGGATTGCCCAAGCCCCAGATCACGATGCAGGAGAGGCCCAAACTGCAGTGCAGACCTGACAGTCTCATCCAACCCAATGAAGAGCTCCAGAACAAAGAGCGCCCATCCCCAAAAGACCTACCCTAGCATCCCACTGTGGTCTGTCACCGGCTGGGGTTTTCCAGAAAGGCTGGGCCCTGCGGGAAAGCTAAGGTAGATCCTAAAGGCACTGCGGTGGGAAGCTGGCAGCTACCTGCACTCCTGGCAGCTGAACAGAAAGTGGCTTTTTCGAGTAGACACGAGCAGCACACCTCCATGGGCTCTGCAGCATTTAAACATTTCTGTAGTAGAATCACCAGGAGTAAAAACAATTCTGGTGACACCATTTCACAGCTGCTTAAAAAACCCGTTGAATCTTGCTCATGTGCTTTCAAAAGTTATGGTTTAACTTGGTTTTGTAACTTCAGTGCTGTTATGTGAAGCAGTTTAGAATCTACTTGTGAGTGCATCACAAAGATGGGTGTCAAAGGCCTGATAGGAGAAACATGTCTTTCTGCCAGGAGAAATTTCTTTGTCACTTTCAGCTTCTGGAAGGCGATGATGGAGCAAACTGTGAGCAATCAGATAAATTACTGGCCGAATTATGAAAGCAAGTTAACATCTGTGATTTAGATGGGACTTTTTTTTGTATTTTCTGCTGCATGGATTGGAAGGAAGCTGCACGAAAGGGCTTTGGATGTAAAACTGCTCCAAAGTCTTAAGACTCTCAGGCTGGAGTAGAGGTTGTCTTAAGCACCATGAGGAAGATTTCAACATGAACTTAGGATAGACAGCATGTGTAATACTGGTTTTCATAGATGATCATACTGTTTGAGGTCAGACCAAGTCCCATTCACAAATGCACTTTGCACCCACTGCATTGCCTGGTATGTGGTAGGCATGCAATAGAAGTTGGGGTATCACCTTTATTATTATTTGTTTGGCTTTGCCCATCCTCGGGTTACAAACTGTTGGAGGCTCTATCTCTGTCCTATTCAAAATAAGTCGAAGTACCTGTATTAACATTTTTATAAAAGACTGTTTACTGCAGCATCTCCTTTAACGTTAAATACCATATGACCATAACCAGGGGAATCATTAAAAAGAGAACCGCCATACTGCAGAATGCCATGAGCTACTGAAAACTAATAGATGAGTGAGATATACTGACTTCAAAAGATGTCCACATTATATTGCTAAGTGAGACAGAAAAGAAGAGAAAGTTAAGAATGTGGCCTATAGAATATGCCCAGGTTGAGATCTGTATGTGTATGCCAAAAAAACATTATAGAAAAAATCCATAGCAAATTTATTTTCAATTTCAAATTGTTTAAAAAACTGGTTACACTGGAATGATAGGAATAAGAAGGGGGGAGTATGGATTAGTAAACTTAATGTAGTTGCTTTGCTGTTGTTTAAATTGTTACAATAAGCATTGATTTTTCAGTTTGAATAAAATTTAAAGAAAAGTACTGAATAATAACTACCTGTCACATATGTGTGTGCTTGCATGTGTACATATTTGTGTGCATGTATATGTATGTATGCTATGTATGTATACATATATGTGTCTGTGCATGCATATACATGTGTGTCTGTATACATGTTTGCATATATTGTATATATGGCTGTGTATATATGTGAATGTGAAAGTTGCTCAGTCGTGTCCAACTCTTTGTAACTCTATGGACTATATAGTCCATGGAATTCTCCAGGCTGGAATACTGGAGTGGGTAGCCCTTCCCTTCTCCAGGGGATCTTCCCAAGCCTGGGATTGAACCCAGGTCTCCTGCATTGTAGGTGGATTCTTGACCAGCTGAACCATAAGTGAAGTCATGTGAAATTACCCAGTAGAAGTGGAGAGACTGTCTTTTGTATCAAGGTCAACAGTGAGGTGTGAGGGCTCCTGGAACTAAAACTCTGTGGGTTTTCTTTAGCTGAATTTTTACCAGAAAAGAAGAGGTAACTTTTCCTTGTTGGATTCAGAGATTGTCCAAGGGCGTGAGAACTCCCCTCCTGTTTTATTCAGTTGCACTTTTTCTTTCTTCTCCTCATGCTTATTCTAATTTTTTCACACTTTCCACTTTGATCAAGGGCTTCCGAGGTGGCACTAGTGGTGAAAAGCCTGCTAGTGGTAAAGACGCAGGAGACTTAGGAGACGAGGTGTGTATGTATATGCATGGGTGCCTGTGCATAGATATATATGCAATCAATTCTCTGACACCTTGAGCTAGTAGGTATCTAATAGCTATGAATTGAATGAATATATATGCATTTTTAATAAGTATACTAACTGAAGAATATCAGTATTTCTTTCTTATGATTGTACTAATGAGTTCTATTTTCTTTTAGTAAAAAGACACGGTTCAGAGTGAGGGGAAAAATGCTAATATTTCTTCTTGGGGGAGATAGTACACCGATATGTTTTGACTGCCTATATGCCAGGCACAGTGCTGGGCTCTTTGCATGTCTTATCTCATTAATTCTCACAACCTGTTTATGAGTTGGGTATTATTATGCCCATTTTACTAATAAAGAAACAGAGGCACAAGGAAAACATGCCTCAGACCCCACAGCTGTGAGGCGGAGTTAGAGATGCTGTCCATAGTTCATACCTTTTCCTGTCACATCACCTCTCAGAAGGTGTATTCAGTTTGCAGTGCCACCGGGAAGAGACTGAGGGGAAGTCCCAGGCAGGGACCACTGTGCCCCAACCGTGCAGGTCCTAACCATTCAAATGCGTTACTGTCACAATGACATAGCAAACACAGTGCGACTATCTTCTAGACAAACGGCATACTTATGGAAAACTCTTGCCTGGCTTGTTAGGTAAGACTAGAATATTTAGGAATCAGAGTATTTATCAATTTCTATACATCAGTCTGGGAGTTTGTAAAAGCACCCGGGGTGTTGTGCGTGAAAAACACCCACAACATACACATAAACCCCATAGCTGAGGACTTCTGTTTTATACAAGCCGTTCTCAAGGATTTAACTCACAGCAACCCCCTAGAGAGCTTACAAAGCACAGGGGCCTGGATCCCACCTGCAGGAACTCTGATTAGTTGGTCTGGATGCAGCCTGGGCATGGACATATTTAAAAGCAGCCCACGGGAACAGCTTCATAATTTGCGGGGCCTGGTGCAAAATGAAAATGTAGGACTCACTGTTCAAAATTTACTGAGAATTTTAAGACTGCGGTGGCAGAGCATTAAACTGAGATGGGCCCTGTTGAGCGTGGGGCCCTCTGCACAGGTCACAGGTCCACGAAGTCAGGCCTGGCCGCCCAGGTAGGTCTGAGGAGCAGCCAAAGTTGAGAGCCATGGGTCAAAACCCAAGCATATTGAAACAGATCAGGGAACGGTTAAAGGCCCTGGAGTACCTGGAATTCATCACTACACCTTTGAATTCTTTTGAGAGCAGTGCTTGCATATAAGCTGCCTCTCACTGCACAGGGCCTGACAGACAGCGTGGGCTTTGTAGCTGTGACCGGGGAGGAAGAAGAAGAGAAAGAAGGAAGATGTGGATGAAGGTGTGGCATCACAAAGTCCCATCTACATAGAACAGGGTGGGCCACGCACATCCCTTTCCTAATCGACAAATGTCATGTCGTTGTCTAACCTTTGTGGCTGACTGGTCTTCAGATGTAGTGCTCTTGACACTTCAGCTCTAAACTATATCCTCTATAGGGGGTCTCTTCATATAGTTTTTTGAAATTATAAAGTAATAATGTGAGAGGATTTTTCAGGTAGTGAAATTCCTCGTAAGAAATTAAATGGGGGGGGGGTGCTATCACTATAAATCTGTCCAAACTCATAGCATCGAGAGTGAACCTGCACTAAGGACCTTGGGGATAATGATGTATCAGTGTAGGTTTCTCCCTTGTAACAAGTGGAGCACTCTGCCTGGGGATGATGACAATGGGAGACACTGTGTATGCGTGGGGGCAGGGGTTATATGAGACATCTCTGTACCTTCCACTCTATTTTTCTATGAACGTAAAACTGCTCTAAAAAAAAATAGTGTTTTTTAAAAAGTGCTCTCCTTGGATAGGGAGAGATGGGTTCTGTATGGTTACTACATAGCAGCATTATATGCTCTTGGGAAATCTACTCCATAATCACTGGAAAGCAGTGACTTAAAGGATTGTGATTCTGTAAAAATAGCTCCTTTCTGGTGTCTGACAAAGGAATGACTTCATATTCTCCAAGCCCAGAGGCTTTCAAACCACCAACTGCAAAGGAAGTCACTTCATCCACAGTTCTCACGCAGAGGCTGTCCTCCACCATGTAAGTAAGTGGCCCCCAGAGCAGCTGGGGCAAACTACGGCTAAAAGGAGAAACTCTGGAGAAAGAAACTAGAGTCTACACCACCTCCCCACCCTCTCAGCCTGGCACCACCCCTGGACTTCAGGCAGAGTGCTTCCTTGTTCAGCCTCAGATTTCTCAGCTCTGTTGGACTAAAAGAACTGATTAACTGTGGGGCCTTCCCAGGTGTAGAGTCTATGAGAAAGTGCATTGCAAACTCCAGACTACTGAAGATACAGCTGGATGGTGATTTTAAAAAGACAAACCAGGGGTGGGGAGTGGAGAATGGAAGAGAGAAGGGTTTCTGCAGCCAAGACAAGTAGGGCATCTTGCCAAGGGTGGTGAGAAGTCCCCCTGCCAGGTATCTGGGCATGGACAGTGTCTCCAGGTATGCCCTGTGCACTAAAATCTGTGGGTTCTGGCCCCTCTAGCACCCCCACAGGCTCGTAGGGAACTGGACTTGATGCACCATTTTTAGAATAAACAGAAAATTAAGGCCATCCGTCACGATCTGACTGCTGTCACCTGTGGCCTTTGACCTCAGGTTCATGTACTATGTTCAGGGAACTAATTTTGGATACCTTTCCTGTCATTAGGGCCAGAACTTGAGGCTTGTGGTGCTTTGATTTGCCATGACCTGAATTCTAAACACGACTGAGCACACAGACATCACATGAACTCTAAAAAGCTTCCTTTCACATGAGCTCCAAATCATAGCCATCCATTTTCCATATTTTTAAGAAAAATTCTTAACTCCTAAAATCTATTTTCAACAAATTCAGTATTAGCATTATATATATATATATATATATATATATATCCACACACATACACATACTATACACAAACACACACACACACATTGTTGTTGTTTAGTTGCTAAGTCATGTTTGACTCTGTGACTCCATAGACTGTAGCCCCCCAGGCTACTGTGTCCATGGGATTTCCCAGGTAAGAACACTGGAGAGGGTTGCCATTTCCTTCTCCAGAGGATCTTCTGGACCCAGAGATAGAAACCACATCTCCTGCGCTGGCAAGTGGATTCTTTACCACTGAGCCGCCAGGGAAGCCTATATATACACACACACATAGATATACATATAATTTTAATTTTGGCCATTTTGTGTGGCTTGAGGGATTTTAGTTCCCCAACCAGGGATTGAACCTGGCTCATGGCAATAAAAGTGCTGAGTCCTAGTCACTGGACTGGCAGGGAAGTTCACAGAATCATATTTAAAGTACTTACAGGAAATGACTGAGTAGTGGTTATGGTTGGTTGTTTCTATGCAGCTCCTTGACTGACAATAATGGCAGCCAACCTAATTTTGGTCTGGAGGAACTGTGATGGGCACAGGTCTTTGCAGCTGACCTTGGATCCTTTCCTAGAACCAAATCTCCTCTTGGCTAGGACCCAACTTCAGCTTCAGGCCAGTTTAGTGCCAGTGGCTCTTAGCAGTGGTTCTCAAAATGTGGTTCCTGCTCAACAGCACCAGCATCACCTGGAAACCTATTAGAAAAAGCAGCTTTGGAGCCCAACCTCTAGCCACCTAGATCAGAAGCTCAGTAGGCAGGGCCCAGTGACTTGGGTGTTAACTTGCCTCCAGCTGATTCTGACGCCTGGCTCTAGTTTGAGAACTGCAGCCCTCAAAGCTGTCTGCTGAGGGTCATTTTGCCAGTTCCTGTCACTGCCCTCCCAGACAGCTGCTGAAACGATTCCCTACAAATTTCAGCTCCTTGCCAAGTCCTCTTCCCTATCTTCCTTGACAAAATGAGGAAGAGAAAAAAAAAAATGGTTTAGCAGTATTAAATGCCTCAACTATTATATATAAAATCAGAGGGAAAGAATTTTCAATTTTTGGAAATGAAACATCCAACCTGCCAGCAGGTATTTCAAGCACTAGCTGTTGGCGATGCGCTGCTCGGATCCGCACACAATTGCTCTCTTTTCTTTAGCATTTTTAAGTCACAAACTGCCTCAGGGAGGGAAAACGGGAAGTAGAGCTTCGCGTAACTAATTCAAGCTTCCACCAGAAAAGAAAGTTTTATAGAATTCATTTAAACTAGGTTTAAAAATATGACTTATAGCAAGTTTTATGACACTAGCTTGTGTAAGATAGCTTATGGCTAAACTGCTGCTGCCGCTGCTGCTACATCACTTGAGTGGTGTCCGACTCTGTGCGACCCTACAAGGGCAGCCCACCAGGCTCCCCTGTCCCTGGGATTCTCCAGGCAAGAACGCTGGAGTGGGTTGCCATTACCTTCTCCAATGCATGAAAGTGAAAAGTGAAAGTGAAGTCGCTCAGTTGTGTCCAACTCTTTGCGACCCCATGGACTGCAGCCTACCAGGCTCCTCCGTCCATGGGATTTTCCAGACAAGAGTACTGGAGTGGGGTGCCATTGCCTTCTCCTAGGGATAGTAAAATCATGGCAGGCATTCCACACCTCGTGATCCTATACTCAGAACAGACATTACTAATTGATCACAATCCCACTTCTCCTTCTCAGCAGAGTTCCCCTAGTACCCATTACTAGGCTACTGGAGTTGGCAAATTAGATGACTCTAACTAGTAGCCATGATGCCCACAATACCTAATACGTAAATGGTGAGAGTAAATCTAGTTTTCTCTTTTCTCATAGTTTCTTATAGTCATTTAGACAACCATATACCTAGATATTATTATTTTTAGATTGAACCCAGGTCTCCTGCATTGCAGGCAGACCGTTTATCATCTGAAACACCAGGGAAGTACTTAACATAAGCAAGCACATACAACTAAAAATGCATACAATTAAACATTGTGGCACTCATTGTTAGCCTTCTTAAGTCAATAACTGATTATGTTAAAATAGGAGGACCAGAGATCAGCACAAAGGTTTTCTAGAAAAAAGATGCTCTTCCCAGGGAATGAGGGGCATCTTTGTGGCACCACCATACGGGCACACTGAATTCTAGGACAGTACTGCCATTCCCAGTCAAGTAACTTGGGTATTCCAAACTGCTAGAGAGAGTCTGACATCAGAAGCAATGTCTCTGCATACTTAGCTGCTCTTTTCCAGGACAGTGGCAAAAGTGGAAGGTAGTGTGAGAGTTACATTCGCTGGATTAAGGTCAGTCGTATCTGGGTTTCCAGTTTTGCCCTACTATTAACTCAACATGGCCTTTGACAAATTGTTCACTGAATATTGATATCCTTGAAAAGAGAAGTGAAAGTGTTAGTCGCTCAAGTCATGTCTAACTCTTTGCAATCCCATGGACTGTAGCCCGCCAGGATCCTCTGTCCATAGGATTCTTCAGGCAATAATATTGGCATGGGTAGCCATTTCCTTCTCCAGGGGATCTTCCAATCCAAGGATCAAACCTGGGTCTCCTGCATTGTAGGGTTTCTTTAACATATGATCCACCATCCTTACC
Source organism: Madoqua kirkii (assembly GCA_006408675.1). Lineage (NCBI taxonomy): Eukaryota > Metazoa > Chordata > Mammalia > Artiodactyla > Bovidae > Madoqua > Madoqua kirkii. Next base: position 10,354 of record SJYC01063683.1, read on the forward strand.
AGTTTACAAATGCATATGTAAATGCATGAGTGCTTGTGTGCATGTGCGCACACACACACACACACACACACACACACACACACTAACTCGCAGGTCCAGCAGGGTCATTATGAGGGCTGAATGAAGCATGTACATGGTGAATATTTAGTGCATGCCAGCTATATTAATTATCATTAGTGACAACATCTATTTACTTTATTTGCTTTGTTCCTCTAGAAACCCTATAGTGTAAGCTATGGTTTTTCCAGTAGTCATGTATGGATGTGAGAGTTGGACTATAAAGAAAGCTGAGCACTGAAGAATTGAACTGTAGTGTTGGAGAAGACTCTTAAGAGTCCCTTGGACTGCAAGGGAATCCAACCAGTCAATCCTATATGAAACAAGTCCTGAATATTCATTAGAAGGATTGATGCTGAAGCTGAAGCTCCAATACTACGGCCATCTGATTGGAAAGACTGACTCACTGGAAAAGACCTTGATCCTGGGAAAGACTGAAGGCAGGAGGTGAAAGGGATGACAGAGGATGAGATGGTTGGATGGTATCACCGATTCAATGGACATGAGTTTGAGTAAGCTCTGGGAGTTGTTGATGGACAGGGAAGCCTGGTGTCCTGCAGTCCATGGGGTTGCAAAGTCAGACAGGACTGAGTGACTGAACTGTAATCTAGAAACCCTTCATGCTTTAGGGCCCAAGTATACATGGAAGCCTTAGTTTATGTTCTGGGCATGTCTATAGCATAAACTGATCAGAATCAAGCAGTGGATCAGAACTCCACAGGTCAATTGAAGTTGACCTGTGAATGATTCCTATGAGTCAGATCCATGGTTTCAGAGTTGACACTCTCCAAACATAGCAGATGCCCCCTCTAAAAGGATTTCAGTAATGACCCCACTGCAAGGAAAAGAGGAAGGATCAGTCTTCCTCATTCCACTAGGCTCCTTTCAGAGCACTGAATGATCACATCTCATGTGACCTTTTTCTGGTTTCTCTGCATGCTCCCAAACTATACCCAGTTCTTCAAAGTCTTATCCCTATTATGATTTTCCTCCAGGGACAGTTTCAAGTGAGCACCTTAGTGCCACAGCAGGCCAGGCATGGGACTGACAGAAGCACTCAAGTTTCATCACTCCCATGGAACTTTGAGCATGGTGATAAAAGAGGGGCAGTAAACAAATACTGGGACTTCCCTGGTAGTTCAATGGTAAAGAATCCTCCTGCCAATGCAGGAGACACAGGTTGGACCCCTGAGTTGGGAAGATCTCCTGGAGAAGGAAATGGCAACCCACTCTAGTATTCTTGTCTGGGAAATCCCATGGATAGAGGAACCTGGCAGACTATAATCCACAGGGTCACAAAAGAGTTGGAGACAACTGAATGGCTAAACAACAGCAAAGCACACATTACATAATGATAAATGAACTAATTATATAGTTGACTCTTCATAAACATCAAGAGTTTGAATTGTACAGGTTCACTAGCACGGAGACTTCTTTCAATAAATAGGCACTATAGTACTACACAATCCATGGTTGGCTGAGTCCAGGGATGTGGACTCAAGGATATAGAGGGCTGGCTGTCAAGTTATACACATCAATTTCCAACCATACAGAGAGGTCTGTGCCCCTAACCCCTGTGTTGTTCAAGGGTCAAGTGTAATTCAGTCCTCTTGGTTGGTGTTACATCTGGCTCACAGTTATTTTGATTTTTTTGTTCATTATCCTCAACAATGGTAGAAGAAACTTTGGAGGCTGGTGCAATTCTTCAACCCCAAAGTTTTTAGGTTGTATTCCATTGGCCTTTACTGGCAAGCACAACCACCAGTCCCTTCACCCTGGTTGCCAAGCAGCCCCCTTTTCCCTTTAAGGTGTTTAATCTGATGGCCATCACTTCTGCCCACAACCTCCATGCCAAGTCTCCCCATCAGCTCCAGCCATCAAGCCCACTGGCCCCTCCATTCACCGTGTTTGGGTACTTTTTGGTTAGGTTGGTTTACTTGCTACAGAGCAGCCTTCCTTACTGCACTTGATTCCAGCATTGACTGCCTCAAACCTACTGCATGTCTCCCAGCCCCATAACCTGTCTACGTGCCTCTGAATTCTTACAAACCTTTCCCATCACCCTTTCAAGTTCAACACAGGTTCATCAGGTTCTTCTCCCACCTCATTTCTACTGCCTACCCTTCTCCGAGACTACTCACTCACCGTTTTATATAGGATAAAATCCATACCCAACCTCCTGATCGCTAGATTCCAGACTTAATGCTTGATTAAGTCACCTACCCTCAGGGATCCCCCCTGCAGGAGCCTTCTCTCAGCCTTGTTCTCACTGTGCCACACAGAGCAGCAGCCCATCCAGCAGCCCAAAGTTCTTAGGGGCCCCCAGGTGCCTCTTTCCTGCATTCTTCCTTTGTCCGTCAAGCCTCTCCTCCTCCTGCCTCCAGGGCTGTGTGTTCTCTGACCCTCTATCTTACCTCTCAGTCCCATCCCCTCCTCCCGCAGAGCAGGACTTTGTGCTAACACATCAGCTGGGATTATGAGGCACCGAGTATGCTTTTCAGCATCCAGCACAGTTTCAGGCATAGAATCAATGTTTAATGAATGAGGATCTTTTAAAATTCTCTATCTAATCCCTCCTGCAGCAAACACAGCCCTCTCCTCTGGATCTATATGCAGCAGAAATGGGCCAGTTCCTCTGCAAGCTCTTTGAAATTCTCTTGCACATTCTGGAAGGCCTGGAGTGTGCTAAACTATCAGCTCTCCAGGAAGTGAAGAAACAAAACCTTTGATTTGTAGCATTTGCCAGTTGTCATGGTGTAAATACTCCCATGGCTGATGTCAGACTACCAAGATGTCACCAAACACAGGGCGGCAAAATGACGCACACAATAGGCAGTAGCACCAACTGGCTCAGCACACCACTGCTGCCAGGCCGTGGTCATCTCCCTCCTTGCTGCTGCTGCTGCTAAGTCGCTTCAGTCGTGTCCGACTCTGTGCGACCCCATAGACGGCAGCCCATCAGGCTCTGCCGTCCTTGGGATTTTCCAGGCAAGAGTACTGGAGTGGGTTGCCTTAAGTTATTCAATTTTCCTCTTTTGTCTCATTCTCTCATGCGTTTCCTCCAAACTTACTTTTCCTACTAGTTTTCAACCTTAAAAGCTCAGGCCAAAGGTGACCTTCTTTGCAAAGTCCTCCTGATCTCCCCACTCCCAGAACAAGGAGCTGGACACTGCTCTCTGTTGGCCCCAAACTTCGAATTTGCCTGTGTTGTGGGATGTGTGAAACAGTGATCATGCTACTGGACTGTCAGCCTTCTGGGCAGGAGAGTGTCTGTTCATCTCTGGGACTCAACCACAAGCAAAAAGTATTTAATAAGAGCATGCTGAGGGAAGGAGAAAGGAACAGAATGAAGGAAGGGGAAAGGACTTCTGATTCTTCTCATGTATTACCATTTTGGAACCCAGATTTGGTCCCCTGAGCTGAATCTGCCAGGTGGCTAAGGGAAACACTGCCAACTACACTACAAATGTTACCTTACAAAATTCTTTTTTAAAGAAACTCAACTCACACCAGCTCTTTTAGCATAAAGTGAAGTCAAGCTCAGTGAGGCAAGGAGTGGGAAAGCAGGAGTGGTGACACAGAGGAAGAATCAGAGGAGAGAGAGACTGACTCCGGCCAGGAGCATCTCCTGATGAAACTGCATCAAGTTCCACATAGTGAATTCACACCCACAGGGATGAGCTGTGCGATTACTGAATTGCAAGCAGATGGGTATCAGGTAGAAGGCAGTCAGCAGCAATTGGACAGAGACTTTATCCCAAGCTGTTGAGCATCTTCTAAACTGCTCCATGTATCCATCCCTCCCCAGGACCAGGTAAGCCATGGCAGGGACTAAGTCTTCTCTGAGCAGAATGCACAATGGCAGCATCAGCAAAGACTACTCAGAGATAGAAGGTGAAGGTGGGCCATGGATTGCCCCTTTATAGGCATCCAGCAGTTGGTGAGCTCACTCCAAGCTGCACCTCCCCGGCAGGGTCATAAAGTGAGAAGGCTCTTTACTCCTCCCCTGACAAAGATGGGAGGGGGGCTGACATGGGCTCTCTGGGATGAAATGCAGTCCAGAATGCACTGCGCTAAGCACTCGACATAAATAACAACATTAAAATCACTAGCACTATTTTCACATGACATAACAATAATGAACAACACAGAGGAGCAGGGTATGAGATCAAAGCTTTCATTTTCAAGTTTACTGGAGAAATCTGAGTGCCTTAAGTCATCCAGCTTATCTGGGATCCAGCCTTCTAAGGCATGATCCTTAGGTCTGTCGGTATCTAAGAGGGAAGAGAAAATTATCTGCACAGAAGTGAAAGTCGTGGTTCAGTAACATATTTAATGAAAGTCAATGGGAAATATGCATAGACTCATGTGGATCAGATTATGGTTAGCTGGCTGGAACATGTGAGAGGTTGGTAGAAAGAGGGTCATGTGTCCTACAGGGAAGGTAAAGCACCCATCACAGGGATGCCATGAGGTTGGAGCTCTTTAAGAGCGAAATCAGAGCAGAAGAATATGACTTAATGAGGCAAGCTTTCAAATGTGACTTCCAGTCTCACAGATGGCTTTTTGACCCCTCAACACATTAAGAGAGGCAGTGAATGGGAGGAGGGTGACTTTCCCCCTAAAGATAATATATGGAGTGGCTGTCTGGAAGACTTTGACTAAACATATTTTATGGAGCTTAAAATATTGGAAGAAGCAACCCCATAGCTCTCCAAATATTGACATGAAAAAAAGCACTTCCAGACATAGGAGCTATGGGAGCACACAACATATGAGTGCAGAGAGCCCGAACAATGTCTAATCCAATTTAAAGAACAGAAGACAAAGAATGTTGTATAAGGAACCAAAAGTAGGAAAGAGGACACAAAGCAACACATCTTTTAAAAAGATTCAGAAAAGACCACAGAGGGGGCACTAAAGAGATTATTTCCAAAGGAATGATATTTTGGGATATTTTCCTCATTTATACCAATAAGGTTGGGTCCATTATCCAACTGACTCAACTATTGATCTATTAAAGGAAGATGAAAATGCTAGACCAGCCTTTAGGTAGAATTTCCTGAGAGCCTCTCAGACAGTTATTCTCTGCTGGGCTGGGTTTGGACTCCAGTGTAGATGAGAACATGCATTTCTTGGGAGGGAAGTCTGTCTTATATTACCATCCATATCATGGATCTTTTGTAGAAAATATGGATATGGGTGAGTTTTCTTCTGGAAATAGTGGTCCTTCTTATTTCATCATAGTCTGTCTACAAGTCCATGTACATCAGAAAAGGAAAACTGAAAGCGTGGGAATAAACTTTGGCCCAAAGCCATGGAGATACTGGAGTCAGTGCTTGGGATACTAAGTTCAGCTTCTAAAAAGAGAAGTGTATTTCTCAACTTATCACCCTGTTTCTCTCTCTTTATTTACATTTGGTGTTCCATTTCCAGAGCTATTTCTGAATCTTTTAAAGCCAGAGTTGACTTCTCTGCAACACCAAATAAGCTTGGACACCATGAACAAGGTCCCCAGAAGATCCTTAGATGCATATTGTAGATGGCTTAGATGCACCTTTTGGGTAGAAAGATGATAGACATCACCCAGAGTGGTGAAAGAGGATGTCTAGACACAAAGAGGGCAGAAGGTAGGGGAGGGAAGAGCCATACCTGCTCCGATGACCTCTTCGATTTTCACAAAAGAGACATCAATCTCCTTGGCAAACTCCCGGACAGCTTCGTTGGGGTCCTCGTAAGTGAAGGGGTCAATGTAGATCTTCATCCCTGGGGAGCCTTTTTGGAGGAGATAAGCAGGGTTAACATCCCAAAGAGGACACAGCAGTCATTAAGCACTGGCTGGTGTCCCCAGCAGTAATGGTCTGGCTGGGTTGGGGCGTCTCTCCTACACGTCCAGCTGCCTCACTTTTCCTTGTTGGACCTCCCTGTCTCCCTTCTCTCTGGGCCATGCTAGCCTGGTTCTCTGTCCTCTACTTCTCCTCCATATTTTCTGTGTTTGAGCTCTTGATGAAATGTGGAGCAGATTACTTATAACTGACAGATTGGGACCAGTTCCCACACCAGGCATTCATAGAAGGCAAAGAAGCTGATTGATGCCAACCAAATGCATTAGCAGAAAAGTGGTGGTAAAATGGCAGGGCAGATATCAATATTTATCAACTTGACAACTTTCCCGAGTGGAGGCCACCGTTAAGGTTATAACTGACAGCTGTGTCCAGGGCTGGAAGAGGTATGAGGATGGATTGAAAAAAAAAAAAAGAAATGGCTATTAGAAAAACCTCAAGATAGGAGTGCCAAGCCAGTGACCAGAACAGAAAACGTGAAGAGAAGAGCATAGAAAATACTGAGAGAGAAAATTATAAAGTCTACACAGAATAAATGAGGTGGATGAAAGAAGAAATGGTAATTGAACCCCCATGCCTTCAGACACAGTGAGGTATGAAAAGTGAATAAAATGGTGAATGAGAAATACATAAAGGAATATGGACTTTGTCACTGATGTTTACAGTGGCAAGATAAATAGGTGCGCACGGGGACAAAATAGAGAATTGTCATTGCAGAAAAAATACATTCAAAAAGTGGAAGAGAGGGGACAAAAACAGGAAATGGAACCCAAGAAACAAATGGATTCATCACAACGTCATTTTTCACCATGTTGGATGTGTCATTAGGCAAGCATGGAAAGGGATTTCCTGGGGGTGGTGAGATGGGAGGTGGGCTCCAAAGGCTGAACAGAACAGTCTGGCATCGCAGCCTTGTGAAGAGTAGTCGTTTTCCCTTCCTGCCGTTGCTGTCTGGTTCTTAAAAGAGGCAGGTCATCAGGGCAGGCAGGTGGGGAAAAGCCCTCGTGCTGTGGCTGCGGCTAAGGGAACCTTAGGTTCCCTGCGCTTTGCCCTCTCAGCACACACTCCCCACTGCAGCTCCCTCTCAGCAACTCCCAGCCTTGAAAACACAATTTATATGTGTATAAAGATACATACATATATAATAATAATTTATTTATATATTATAAATTATCACATAATGACATTTCCCATCTAAAAGTTCTGGTGGCTCTACAGCAACCCCAAATGAATGTTGCCCTAGTCACCAGGTCAGGCCAGAGTTTAATCCAGATGGAGAAGGAAGATGCAGCCAAGAACTCAAAGTGGAAATGTTTTTAAAGGCAGGTACCCCGCCCAGAGGAATTACTTTTTCTGAAATTTGGATTATTCCCAGTCATGAAATAAAAGCACTCCACGTGTGCTAGCCATCAATCTAAACCACTCTTGAAAACTTGGGGATGACAATGCTGACTCCGGAATCTATTGACTGAACTTTGAACAAAGAAAATCCTCATCTTTATGAAAGAATGTCTTAATCCCTGGGACTACAGAGAGAATGGAAATTTTACTTTAATAGCAGTGGACAAAGGGGAAATTAGAACCAGAACTCTTTCTCCCTTGGTCTGGAGAACAAGTAAAGAGCAAGAACAAGCGAAACCACATGGTCGTCTAACAACCCAGACCAGCATGTTCAGGCAGTCTCACTTTAGGTTTCTTCAGAAGCAACAACTTAAGATAAGACTGTGAAAGCAAGTAGGTGGTGATCCCTACTGGGATTATCTGGGAGGTAATCCCAAGATGACACCACCCTAATGGCAGAAAGTGAAGAGGAACTAAAAAGCCTCTTGATGAAAGTGAAAGAGGAAAGCGAAAAAGTTGGCTTAAAGATCAATATTCAGAAAACGAAGATCATGGCATCCGGTCCTATCACTTCATGGGAAATAGATGGGGAAACAGTGGAAACAGTGTCAGACTTTATTTTTGGGGGCTCCAAAATCACTGCAGATGATGATTACAGCTATGAAATTAAAAGACGCTCACTCCTTGGAAGAAAAGTTATGACCAACCTAGATAGCATATTCAAAAGCAGAGACATTACTTTGTTGACTAAGGTCTATCTAGTCAAGGTTATGGTTTTTCCAGTAGTCATGTATGGATGTGAGAGTTGGACTGTGAATAAGGCTGAGCACCCAAGAACTGATGCTTTTGAACTGTGGTGTTGGAGAAGACTCTTGAGAGTCTCCTGGACTGCAAGGAGATCCAACCATTCTAAAGGAGATCAGCCCTGGGATTTCTTTGGAAGGAATGATGCTGAAGCTGAAACTCCAGTACTTTGGCCACCTCATGCGAAGAGTTGACTCATTGGAAAAGACTCTGATGCTGGGAGGTATTGGGGGCAGGAGGAGAAGGGGACGACAGAGGATGAGATGGCTGGATGGCATCACGGACTCGATGGACGTGAATCCGAGTGAACTCCGGGAGTTAGTGATGGACAGGGAGGCCTGGCGTGCTGCAATTCATGGGGTCGCAAAGAGGTGGACATGACTGAGCGACTGAACTGAACTGAACCGAATCCCAAGAAGTGCCTGCAGGTTAGTGGGCAGTAAGGTAGGACGGAAAGGCAGCCTAAGAAAAGCATGCCCTCAAGGCACTTACCGCCACGGGCTGTGGGTAACCGACACAGGCTTAACTCTCCACCCCAAGGAACCTCTGAGATCACAAGCTTCAGAGTCAACTAGGGTGGCGTGAGCTGGAGCCACACGACTCCCGATTGGCTGAGGCCTGCTCTGCCTGCTGTGCAGCGGGGCTGGAAGGGTCCAGGGCCAAAGAGGTGCTTAGGTGAAGAAACACAGACGCTTTAGGTGGAAGTTGGCCCCTGTGTGCTGGAGGGCTGAGCCCTAGAGACAAGGCCATGGCAAAAGACTCACTCAAAATGCTAAAGGGGTGGCAGGCCAGTGTCGACAACCTGTGCCTTCTCCCCAGTTCTAGACTGAGATGAGAGAAGGCTGAGAGGCCAAAGGCAGGGATCCCACGGTGAGGTCAGAACTCTGAGGCCTCTCACTAACTGGGCATTTTGCAGCAAGACCACATACATCTCTTCTATTATTTTTTTCTTCTGCCAAAGGAGGAGAAACACCTTCTTCCCTGGGGGGCTGTAATATTAAAGACCACATTGCAAGTGACATACCTAACATGTTACCGGGTGTACAGGGAGGGCTCACAAGCTGAAACACTCATGATTACTATCAGTAAATTGTTCTAGGAAGTGGATGGGGAGGTAGGAAGCTGGGGTGGTGGGGGTGGGCAGTGTTAAGGTTATATTAGTTACTTTAAAAATACCACCTTGTTATTTTGGATTAAGGGCTTTTAAACGATGTGTGCTAAGCTGTCCTACAGGAACTCTTCCACAAAAACTAATTAAACAATCTGAATGCGCTGTAATGAATGGTTCGCAAGTAAAGACATATGTAAGGAAGAATGAGAGAGGATTCTGAGTTAATGAGCTCCACAGATATTGGCCCTGATCAGTTCTGGGAAGGAACTATTCCCAGAAGGGAGAGTTTCATCTCTTAATGGTGCCAGGATTCATTCAGGCCAATGATGTCCGGGCAAGTGTATCTTCATGGGAGAAAGTTCACCTTCTAATCACTATCCAGTTTATTCATGAGCAGGTGTGCTACCTCACTGGCATGTGGAATTAAGGTGTGTGTGTGTCTGCATGTATATGAGTGTGTGTATATATGGCGTGTGTGTCTGAGCAAACACATGTATATCCATGTATGAATGTGTGTGTATGCATGCATGCACACAGTGTCTCAACTGCTGCTCTGGGCCAGGCATGGGCTTTGGTCATCGCCGGTCTTTCATAAGAAACCAAGGAGAGCATGCAGGCTAGGAGAGCTGATGTAATGTCAGTTTAGAACATCCTGCACCTATGCAAGGTAGGAATCAGTCTTTATTTTCCCTGAAACTGAGGGTATCGTTATTAGACACAGGCAGGAAAACTGAAATCAGAAGTCTAAAATTGATTCAAACCCAGTTCTTTTGCGATGACAAGGGTCTGATACAGTTAGCCTAGGAATGGCCCTGGCTGGACTCCTCTGCTGAGGCAGTCTCTGTTCCTAAGTCTGGAGGACCATTTGGCTGAACATGTGCTCTAAAGGCTCTCCCTGCATCCATCTTACCCCTGGATGACACATCTCACCAGACCTCTCTCCTGCATCACTACCCTTTTTCTAGTCCCAGAAGGAGACGTGGGGGAAAAAAATGCCTTCAGCTACGCAGAACAGGTCATTTGTCTTTTGGCTCATTTTGTGTTTCTGCATAAATCCTGCATCAGCCTGTTCCTGCTCCCACTTGCCAGTGAGCAGTTTTTAATTATCAGGGAAATGGTATTTAGTGCAATGAATCACCAGACAGTGAACAAGGAATTCACGTCAGCTGCGGAGTCGGCACAGCCAAACATTTGGAGACAGGGCTCAGAAAATGTTCTCAGATTGTGAGTGTTGGGGAAATATTATTAATGGCAGTTACAATAATATCAGATGTAATATAGCTTGATAATGTAAGGCATTTTATAATGCTCTGTTCAATGCTTCTCATTATTATTAGTGTTAATATTGCAATATTTATAATATTTTATAGTTTCTGGTTATTTTCATTATTTTTAACATATACCTTTGGCACAAAAATGGTATGCACAGATCTAAACTGATTGATGGTGCCAAGAAAGAGAGAAAATTTTATGATCTTCTAGTTTGCTAATTTCTGTTGAAGGTATGATTTGCAGATATGTTTGTTCTTTGCTCTCAAAATTCATTTAAGCTATGACTAGGGTCACAGCCTGGATGGCTAAAGCTTTAAAGGACCATAGTCCCAGGAGATGTGCAAAATCTTAAAAATGAGCCAAGGCTTTACAGATATTAAGTTTGGAAAAAAATGACTCAGCCACTATCCAGAGCCTTCCTACATGGTACAGAGCAGTCCATGAAGCACAAGAAACTGCTGGCTATGGCTGGAGACTCTGGATCAGGAGATCAGGATGCTCTCAAAAGGAAAGAGGCCGGGACAAATTGGGGGGATGCTGGCAGATTGTGGGGTGTATCTAAAAGTCAGCTTGACATGTTCACAAGTGCCAGGGTCCCAGGACAGGAGAGCATAGGCTGGGAAAGGGCCAGTTCTAAACAGTAGGTAACATTTGGGTATTAACAGTGGAAGGAGTCCTCTTGCACATTCAGAAAGTACAAAAGTGGTATCATGAACATTTTGTGGGTCCCATGACAGAGGCTTCAGGGGTGCCAGGAAGAGCCCAGTGCCTTCCTGCTGGTGGAAGATTCCTAGAACCCCACAGCAGGGTCCAGAAAGCTAGTGTATTAATTAGACTGTTTTCAGTCTTTGATATCTTGTGTCCCAGCAGATCTGATGGAGCCATGGGGAAGGTGGAAGGATGCCTCTCCTTTCCCATTCTGGAGCAAGGCAGACTTTGCCATACTTGTAATTCACCTAAATTTAGTCCAGGTATCTAAGCATAAGAGGGAAGCTGTTTAGGGGTTCCTGGGAGGGACCTCACCCAGTCCTCTGCCTCGGGACGTTGATCACTCCTGATTTTCTCAGTGCTAACCCGTCACCCAAATGTGCCAGGGACCGTAGGAGCCACAGGGAACACAAAGCTCGTGGAGCTCTCAGGTCACTGAGACATGAACTAACTGGGGAGCAGGGCTGGAGAGTCCAGAGTCAGGAGCCCACAACTGGAAAGGAGCTGTAAGTGTTGCAGAAGCCAGGAAAGGCAGATGGCTGTGGATACCAGTCTCAGAGATCACAAAGGACAGGTCACATGGCCCTTCACTGATGAGGGACAAGCTTGGAGGGTCACAGGGCACAGCTCAGAGTGATACCTGCCATTGCATGAGCGAGGAGAGTGTGGAAGGAAGCGGGGTCCAAGGTGCAACACTGCTGATACACTAGTGGGAGGGCCTTGACTTCCAAAGGCAGCCGATTGCTGCCACTGGACACACAGAGCTGACCGCTGTGCCAGCAGCAGGGGAGGGATGGGCTGAGAACAGGACATCAGGGAGTTCATTTGGCTGGCAGCCCTCACCACTCCCATGCATTGTTAGGAGGACGGGGCTGGAGGCTGAGAAAACAGCTCTGAGGTTGTTGCAGTAATTAAGGTGCAAGATAACAGTTTTTAGCCAGAGCCTCACAGTGACAACAGCAGAAAAAGCAAGAGAAATTTCAAAGGAAAATCTGACAGCACTTGGTGAGCAATTAAAGGCGAGGAATGAAGGAAGGACCAGAAGAATCTGAACTAATGTCAAGATTTCCAGAATCAAGTGGTACTATTAACTACGTGATGCACTTTCGGAAGGAAACTTGATTGTCCAGGAAGTTTGCACATGTGGTTTTAGACTTTGAATGCATGGATGAAACATACGGGTGCCTAGAAGTCAAGTCGGAAAACTCAGAATAGAAACAGAGCTGCGAGACTGGATGTGAGTGGTGGATGTGGGGGACACGTGAGTGACAGCCGAAGCTATTGGTATGAAAGGCTAAGCACTGGGCAGTTTCCTAGACCAACTCGACCAGGAAAGGTGGACGGGCACTGGAAACACTTCGCTCCACCTGCTTCTTGGGACCAAGGCCAGGAAAATGGGTGGATGCCTTTTTCCATGAAAGAATGGAGGTCATGGGTACCCAGCCAAGGTTAGAGGAAAAATCCAAGAGGGAGAGCCCCAGGGTGGGCAACAAGCCTAGGGGAAAAAGCCCCAAGTCTGAGGAGGCTCTTCATTCAACCTTCTGTTTGGGGGTTTTACCACATTTCAAGATTTGTTCGTAAAAACACAGTCACAGCCTAATACGTGTCTCTAGGAGAAAAAAAGTCAATCACAGGCTACTTACTTCTTAATAGAGAAAGGTATTTCAGGAAAAACAGTTTAACATTTCTCTACTTCTTGGGTATCAATGATTAAGACAGAAGTCCTTCCAGACAAGGCCCCCTGTCTCTGGGCCACTGAAGAGCTGTCAGGAACCTGAGGGCAACAGCTCAGGAGGTGGGGACTCAAAGAGTTAACCTGGTTTCTAGAACTCTGGCTTAGAGCCAACAGCAGCCACACGGGTGAAGCCAGCTCATTAAATTTATTTGGCATTTAATAAGCACCCACTGAACACTCAGCCACCTTTTGCACCTCGGGGCCTTTCTTTCTCTTCCCATAGGCCTTCATTTACTCCTGTTCAGGTACCTCCAGGAGAGGCAGCCAAATGCCCAGTCTGTCTCCTTCCTCCAGGTATATCTGACCTTCACTCTGGTGTCCAAGGTGATTCCCAGCACACTGGATGCTGTGGTCTGTACAGTTGGGAAATCCCTCCCACCCAGAGTCAAGTAAGCTGGAGCTAGAGGAAATCTTGGAGCTAGATGTGCCTTGGGGATGAATCAAGTCCAGTATCCTACCTAAGGGCTGCCCTGGTGGCTCAGAGGTTAAAGCATCTGCCTCCGATGCAGGAGACCCGGGTTCGATCCCTGGGTCGGGAAGATCCCCTGGAGAAGGAAATGGTAACCCACTCCAGTATTCTTGCCTAGAGAATCCCATGGACAGAGAAGCCTGGTAGGCTACAGTCCAAGGGGTCACAAAGAGTGAGACAAGAGTGAGTGACTTCACTCTAAAGCAGAAATCCATTCTATAGCATCTTTTACTGAGATCTGTATCTGCGAGAGCAGAGAGCTCACCCCTCTCTCCACAAAGCAGCCTGTCTCTGCAAGGACAGTTCCAACTTGAGGGGCTGTTCTTACACTGAATCAAATTTGGCCTACTTGGATCTCTCACTGATTGTTCCGTTTATCTTCACAAAGCACAACAGCATCAGCTTTCCTTTGCCATGATGGTGTCATGCTTTTTGATGACGCCCAGGTCCCTCCCTGGATGTGAAAGTTGGACCATAAAGAAGGCTGAACATCAAAGAATTGATGCTTTTGAACTGTGGTGCTGGAGAAGACTCTTGAGAGTCCCCTGGATAGCAATGAAATCAAACCAGTCAATCTTAAAGGAAATTAACCCTGAATATTCATGGGAAGGACTGATGCTGATGCCCCAATACTTTGGCTACCTGATGCAGAGAGCCAACTTATTGGAAAAGACCCTAACACTAGGAAAGATTGAGGGCAAGAGGAGAAGGGGGTGACAGAGGATGAGATGGTTGGATGGTATCACTGTCTCAGTGGACATGAGTTTGAGCAAACTCCAGGAGACAGTGAAGGACAGGGAAGTCTGGCATGCTACAGTCCACGGGATCACAAAGAGTTGGACATGACTGAGCAGCAGAAAAAAAAAAAAAAAAAAAAAACTGCCTGCATTTCCCCAGCACCAAATCAGCTGGTGTCTCTGAGGTCACAACTTGGCACCCTCCATGGGCCGGCTGCTTTATTGACAATATCCTTCTTGACATGCGGTCCCCAGAACCAAGAACGTCCCTTTAGATGTTTTTAACCAGTGCAGAGGACAGCATGTCCATGTATTACCTCCTGTGATCCAAACTTCAATCTTGACCACAGAGTCAGACAGACCTGAGTTTAAAACTTTATGTTGCAAATCACTAACTCCAAGACTCTGGATAGGCTACTGGATTTTTCTGAGGCTGTTTCCTCACATATGAAATCTACCTCATGGGATGGTTATGAGGATTAAATTAGTTACTGTGCTTAATACAGTCAGTGCTCAAGGTGGAGGCTTTTGGCAGTATTTTCCTGCTTTAGTGGCAGTGTTTAGCCTTTTTTACTAGTTTTTTTATCACTCCTATTAAGCATGTGATCAAGTAAACACACAAACTTTCTCATACAAACAGATAGCAAGGCAGGTCTCCTCCTTTTCTTACTGCTTTATTTTTGTTTTAGCCAACACTAGCTTCTAGATTTATCCCTCTAACATTTTGTCTTGCAGATTTCAAATTAGCATTCAGAGCTGTTGGATAGTTCTGAATTTTGATTCTATCTTCTGTGGTGTTACTTATACCTCCCAACTGTTACCTACAAACTTGATAAGCATCCCTAGGTTTGCACCTGACTATGATTTTTAAAAACAATCAAACAAACAAGAGATTGAATTGGACAAGGACTAGGATAAAACTGATGACTCCCTCCCTGGCTGACAGACTCACTAACCTACTTTTTTTCTGTATGAAGACCAGCTCTGTACCCACTTCACTGTGCTTCTTCCCCTTAGGAGAGCATCAAATATTTTGCCAAAATATGCAATGTCTTGCAAATGTACAGCCCTAGTAAATGAGATGAGGGCCCCACGGTGGTGGTTTAGTCACTAAGTTGTGCTGACTCTTGTGACTCCATGGACTGTAACCTGCCAAGGATTCTCTGTCCACGGTATTTTCCAGGCAAGAATAGGAGAAGTTGGAGTGAGTTGCCATTTCCTTCTCCAAGGGATGTTCTCAACCCAGGAATCAAACCTATGTCTCCTACACTGCAGGCAGGATTTTTACCCACTGAGGTATAAGGGAAGCCTGTATAACTTTTCTTAATAATAACTTTTAAAATAATCCTGTATTTAATCCTTAATCATCCTCAATGATCACTGAACTTAGTTTTAAATGCCTTGAATGCATCTGCTTCCCAGTTTCTTGGGTGTTTGGCAGGGATTAAGCTCACACTTATGTTCTGAGGTCCCTGTGTTCAGTCCTCTTGTCCTGTGTAGAAATTAATTTAGTGTGCTAAACTTTTATTTTGGATATATATCTCATTTGTTTTCAAAATTTCTCAAAGTTTAATAAAAAACAGCTCTGTGATTATAACTGCAGTTGCCTGTAACACAGAGATGATTCTGTTAGGGCTTCTTTCTGAAAACCCTTGACCCCTTCCCAAGCCCTTCCCTTCTCTCCCCACTTCTGCTCACTCCATCCATCTTAGAATTCAGTGCAGTATTAACTACCATCCAGTGTGTAATTATCCAAGCCTTGTAAGTACCTGGTAGCATTTCCCAAATGTAGCATCAACTGGAACTTTTCTAAAGATAGATTCCCAAGCCCACCTGGATCATCCCATCCAGCCAGTTTTTAGTCAGCCAGCACCTTCTGAGGACTGTCCCATGGAAACCATAAGAGCTTACCATCTGTCTGCCTCTTTCTAGACATAGAAAACCCACACTTACCCACTCACCCTTGAACATGAACCACAGGCTCCCAGGCTCCTCAGCCCAGCATCTGGCACCATATCCATGCACTTTCTCTTTCCTACCTGCCTTCTCTCTAGTCACTCTCACCCCAATCCAATCCTCCTTTACAAGTCCATTCTCTGTGCTGCAAGCTCAGAGCCTGCCCTGGAAAGCACTTGGTATTCTCAAACTGATAAGATCTATTGCATCTCCACAGGCTAGAGAAGCCATTATATTTGCCAATATTTCTATTATTTCTCCTTCAGCCTTCACATCAGGTTGAAAGGACAGATGCCAGCAGACTCTGTACGAAGCCCTGTGCCCTGCCTGCAGGGAAGACAGACAGGGGCCTTCTTGGGTACTGATGAGTGAGGCTGGGGAGCTGCTGCAGGTTTCTTGACCCTTCCAGGGCAGGAAGCACTGAGATGTCCAGGTCAGCATCCACGTCCCCCCAGTGAGGTGCATGCATATAGGTAGCCCACGAGTGCTCGTGTGCACACTTTCAGATCAAGTGCATCCGCCTTTCTGCCTCCTGCAGTGGGACCCAGAGGAGGAGCCAACAAACCACCATCTAGGACTCCTGAGATTGGTCCTCATGTTTTGACTTGCTCTTGACCTCCAGCCACCTTGAGCCTCTGCAATATGGAGAGATGACGGGCTCTGCAGCCAGGTTTAGAGAACGTGAGGTCTGTCTCTGCCACCCATGAGCTGCGAGACCTGGCAAAGTCATGGAACCTCCCAGATTAATGCCTGCCACCTAGAGTGGTGGTCAGGGTTGGAGGAGTTGAAATGAGCTACCAGAATAAAGTTCCCCATGCATGGCACTGGGTAAGCTTTCCATAACTAATCATTCCTACCCTCCCCCATCTCGGGAGCCTTGAGTTTCCTCTTCTGATATGTGTGTGCTGTGTCTTCCCCAGCTCCACATCCCTTTGGCTGGTTCTCCAATAGTAATAGCATTAGTCAGAGTGACGGATGTCCACGGGAGAAAATGTACTGACGCAATTCAGTGTGTGAGGCTATGAGTTCAGAGAACCAGAGTGCGGGAGAGGAGCCAGGTTTCAGGGACTGGGTAAAAAGAAAAGAGTTATTAATAGAAAGAAAGAGCACTTATAAAAGGAGAACAGATTTAAAAAGAAGGCAGACTTCTAAGGCAGCAGAGAGACTGAACTCTAGTGCAGCCCAAGTCCTGGGGATGAAGACTGCACAGCTTGTCAACACTGTGCCCTCAGCCATTCTCAGTGGTTTCTGCTACTGAGGACTGGGTGTTGGGTCTTCTGCAGACCCTGAGAACCAGGAAGGCTTGATTCTCTTGGCCTTAGAGATGAGAATTCCCCAGAAGGAGGCTGTGAGCACTTTGGAAGCCTGTCTGTGCATGTGGGTGGCACGTGGCAGCCCAGGAAAGCCAGCCTCTCCAGAGAAGAAAGTCAGGTCTGAGCTGAAGAGGCCAAAAAGGCAGCAAGATGTACCCCCAATGAAGGGTACAAGATTTAACTTGCGTGCCTTTAAAAGGAGGGGCTCCCTCCTAGGGCATCCCATTCTCACTTTGGGCATCTTTAGTTTTCAAAATGGCATTCCTCCTTTTGAACCCAATTTTCTGTCCTCTGCTTTCAGGTGGACATGGCCATCTTTAAATGTTTCTTTCATTCAAAGAGTTCAAAGGATGCCAAATCTGAAACTGACTGCATACTGGCTCTCAAGGTGGCCAGGCATCAGCCCAGAGCAGGGAGGCGGGTGATGTCAGAACCCCAGGAGGCAGAGGCACGGAGGTGAGGTGGTGGAGAGAGCCCACCAGGTAATCCTGATGCACCCTGGGGGGGGGCACCTCCACGTGAGAATCACAGAAAATCAAAGTCTCTGTCCTTAGGAAGCTAAAGACCTGCCTGGAAGGGAAATGCGTCAGTTTATGTTAAGTAAAAGTATCTGAAAATTTTGCTTTGAGGTGCAAAATCAGAATGCGAAGAAAGGAGAGAGAACACATTAGGATTTCCCTCTAAAACCAGTGACGTCTGGTTCAAATGGAGGCCCAGGTGGCCTGCTGGGGGAAAGAAAGAGGGATAGATAGGCCTGGAGTGTTGCAGGATCTGTGCCTGTAGCCTTAGATTGGGTTGCTCTCCCAATCTCCCTCCCCCGACCCCAGTTCGTGTTGCTGGACATGGGTGTGAGCAGGACCACCCTGAGAGAGCCTCAGGGTCTCAGGCCACAGCCCCATCCTTACCATGACTTACAACAGCAGCCGAGGTGCCAGGGGCTTAGTCCTTTACAGACCCTTGGTAGGTTCTTGGTCTTGGATTGAAAACCCTGGGGAACAAAGCCGTATCTACAGAGCAACCTCGCTTCGCCCCAGCCAGCACCAGCCTTGCCTTCACTCGAATACGAACTCCTCGGAGGCGAAACTGGCATTGAGCACCCCGGCATCACTCTCTTGCCCGGGGTCACCTTGGGTGAGAACTTTTGCCTCCGACGCCATTTCCACTCCCAGAACCACCCAGAGAAGGCCTGCTCATGGTGCGTGTAGACACAGCCTGTTTTCCATGCTCTCCACCCAGGGAGCAGGGAGAGGGGGCTGGTACAGCCGCAGCAACACTGAGGTGAGATGCGGCTCACAGAGGAAGCCGGAGACACAGAGGGCAGAGCACGCAGCGCGGGGGCAGGGTTCTGAGTGTGTCCGTGGAATCTGAAAGGAGTTATTTAGAAACAGCATGTCTGCTATAGGGATGTAAGCATTCTGCTTCCTGGAAGCAGGAAATAACCTAGCTGACCAGTGGGGACCTCTGCAGACCCTGCAGTGTTGTTATGACACATATCAAAGAAGAATTCCGACAAGGACTTAACATCACAAGTCGGGAAAGGGAAATTTTAGTTATAAAAATATTATATATAGGTTTTGCAAAAAGAGAGTAGATAATGAGTGAAAAACTTTAAAAGGCACTGCTTAAAAGAAAACACTTGGGAGATATCCCAACACTTTGGCCTCTTGGGCTCTGCTATCTTTTTAATTCCCTCCGTTCGCGTTCTCTGGCTTATCTGTGAATTTGGTTAACACATTCCCCAGCCGCCCCATTGGATAAGATAAGGCAGAAGATGTTAATAGAGAACCCTCCATCTTTTTCCACTGAGTCTGATTTCAGGATTCATTGACTTGCTAAACTCAGTCTCCCTGCATTCCGTGTCCTCTACGGGCTTATCAGTGAGGAAGATAATCTACCTGCCAGGCATCCAATAAATGCCCATGATGGGTGGACACAGATGGGCTGGGGACCCAGCCTCTGGGGACTGGTGGCTGGGAGGGGGCTCATTTTTAATTCCCTCCGTTCGCGTTCTCTGGCTTATCTGTGAATTTGGTTAACACATTCCCCAGCCGCCCCATTGGATAAGATAAGGCAGAAGATGTTAATAGAGAACCCTCCATCTTTTTCCACTGAGTCTGATTTCAGGATTCATTGACTTGCTAAACTCAATCTCCCTGCATTCCGTGTCCTCTATGGGCTTATCAGTGAGGAAGATAATCTACCTGCCAGGCATCCAATAAGTGCCCATGATGGGTGGACACAGATGGGCTGGGGACCCAGCCTCTGGGCACTGGTGGCTGGGAGGTGGCTCGCAGTGGGGACGGGCCAGTCTGCCTACAAGGAGCCCCCAAGCACTTGCCTCTTGACTCCGGAGCTCAGGCAGTGGGTGGCTTGGGATTTCTACTCACCTCGGCCGGTGCTGTAATGCTGGAGCTTATCACTGTACACAGCTTCTTTGCTGTAAGCACGTTTCCTGTGGACACAAGGGAGAGGAGCTCTCTCAGCCAGGGTATATCCATGCCACTCTGCTCCCAGGACCTCCACCCAGGCCCCCTGTTCTGAGGGGGCTCACCCGGGCTTCTCCTGGGGTTGGGAACTGCAGCTGTCCCTTAAGCGGCACTCCTGTCGCGGCCAGCATTCTAGCTTGACCATCTCCGTGGGCAGTGGGCTCTGCTTTCAAGTCAAGGTCTTTCAGAGGTCAGGCAGGGCCAGGGTCTCTACAGAGCTTGGTGAGAGGCCCTGGAGGGTGCCTGCTAACACTCTGGCTGCCCTGTAGAACTTTTCAGGAGGGGCCAACTGAATCTAGGTTAACCACCCAAGGCAGCAGCAGCAGCAGTATTAAAATACACAAGAACTTCCTACCTCTTGTAGGACATGCTCTTGCAGAGCTCCTTTTTCCCTCCTTACTCCCTGCTGCCCACCTGTACCCTGTGCCCAGGCCCCAGCTCTGTAGCCAGAGGATGAGTTGAGGCACAGGGTGGCATGTTCCGGAGGGTCAAATGCAATTTTGTAACTGTCACTCCAGGAAGATCATCGTGTGTAGGGGGGTTAAATGAGTGAGGTTGGGGGACAAACGCTCAGAGCCTTGCCCAGCCCTTCCAGAGGATTTATCCCCAGCACAGAGAAAATAAATGATCTGGAAAGTTCTAGACTGCCTGTGGACAGAGAAAGGGTGATGATTGGTGACGACTCTGACGGTGTGTCCCTGAACGGTCAGGTCTTGTTGGGTCCACATGACCGGGGAGGGTCCATGAGCCAGCCTTCCTGGGTCTGAGGAGGGCAGGCAGGAGCGGGGCCAGGGGGCCTACCTGCTGCAGACGATGGAGATGGCCACCAGGGACACCACAAACACCACCCCAGCTGCTGCTGAGCCAGCGATCAGGGGCAGCTGCTCCCGCAGCTCAGACTTGTAATCATCTAGCAGAGAGAGAGGTATTAGAAGCTTCCTGTCTGCCCTCTGCATGGGGCTGCTACTCAGCAATGCCACCAAGGACATCAAAGTGATAGAATTTCTATATTTCAGAGCTGTAAGCCTGACCCAAACCAAGAGTAATCTTTAAGTCACACACACTCACAAAAAAAAACCCCAAACAAATAATGTCAATAATAAAAGCAAGTAACAGTGGCAGAGGACCTCACAACTAAGAGCTGATGACGTACGTTGGCCCCAGAGCAAAGGTAACTCTGTCTCCGTGCACTCGTTCGGAAGGCCTCTCAAAGGTCTGTCAGCCATGCTAAGGATACATCTAACAGGGGGTATGGAAACCACTGCTGAAGTACTTTCTAAGACACAAAGTTGCTGAGATGCAGCCAGTCAACAGATTCACTGAGCAGAGGCTTAAGAGCACCTGCAGCCACCCAGTATGAAGGCACGTCGAGAAACAGCCCGGAACGCTCAAGCTCACACTCAAGAATAGGGTCCTGGCTCCGCCAGTGTTAGAAATACATGGAGGAGTGGCTGCCTGCGGGTCACAGAGGTGGACAGAGCTCTCTCAAACCCTGGCTTCACCATGGGGAAGCTTAGTGATCTTAGACAAAGCATCTAGTCCTTGACTCTTGGATTCTTTATCTGTTAAAATAAATTTTTAAATTAAATCCTGTGACACATATTTCAGTGTCTGATGTATCACAGATGCCCCAAATACAAATTCTCTTCTCCTTAATCCATACAAACCACTCTGCCCAGGGGCCTATTGTTATTACTGTGGTTCTTCTCTCACTTGGTGTCAAGGAGCCATCACAGAACCTCAGGACTGAGGCAGATGGGGGTCAAGTTATTTATGTCCTATTACAGTTGGGGCTGCCAGATACAGTGAATAAAAATATGGGAGGATCAGTTACATGTGAATTTCACATAAACAACAAATAAGGTTTTAATCTAAGTATAACCCAAATATTGCATGGGAGATACTTGAAAGTGAAAGTGAAGTCACTCAGTCGTGTCCAACTCTTTGTGACCCCATGGACTGTAGCCTACCAGGCTCCTCCCTCCATGGGATTCTCCAGGCAAGAGTACTGGAGTGGGTTGTCATTTCCTTCTCCAAGGGATCTTCCCGACCCAGGGATCGAACCCAGGTCTCCTGCATTCCAGGCAGACACTTTAACCTCTGAGCCACCAGGGAAGCCCCTGGGAGATACAAACATTATTTGTTATTTACCTAAAATTCACATGTAACTGACCTGTATTTTATCTGCACACCCACCCCCATCATTCTGAGGTTCCCTGCTCTGCAGGTTTCTGCTCTGCAGAATCACTCAAGCCCAATGGTTAGACCCTTTTCCGGGGCCCTCCTCAGATCTAATGAATTGGAACTTCTGAGTGAACGGCAGGGTATCTGCGTGTTTACCAAGCACTCGGCATGGCTTTTATGTGCCCTGATGTGTGGGAACCATGGTTCAACCTTGTAGCTACAGGATGAGACTTGCAAAGACAAGGATATTGTTCTAGAGTCCTCCTACTCTCTAGAAATCCATTTTAAAGAGTGAAGGTAGAGTTTCAGTTTCCCTCTGCTGTGAACTTTTTGTAACATTTGTTTTTTAAAAAAAAGTTAACTTGGCAAAAATAAAATAAATAGAAGGAACCACAGGGAGGAGTCCATGTAAATTTAAAAATTCCTAAGCCATGTGACCTTTAGCCCTTTAAATTGATTTCAAGATGCTTCCAGAACCAGTATCCTTGGGTTTAGAAGTCTCCTTTACCCACAGTGTGGAAGGATGGTTCTCAAACACTGGGGCATAAGAATCACCCAGAATGCTTGGCAAACATGTATATACTTGGCAAACATGTAGATACAGAGTATATACTATATCTACATATGCTGTATTTACTGATTTATACTGCTGTATAAATCAGTTTTAGAAAAATTAGGCAGCCAAGTCAAAGGTTAACAGGTTGTAGCTAAGTACAGCCCAGAACCACAGCAGCTCTGTCCTTGCGGAGGTCACCAGTCCAAAGCCTGGCCACTGACCCTGGGTGGGATCCCACAGGACCTCCTCGACCCAATGACCCTTTCACTGACAACCTTCAGACTCACCTTTGTGCTGCAGGGAGGCCTGAAGCCTCAGTGAACATAATTATTACTGATGTGTGACCTCAGTCATTAAGACAAATACTCTCCAATTTGGCCACTTACCAGAACTCTCTTACATCCAGCCCCTCTTGGGTTTACAAAACTTAACTGCCAAATGTAAAAGGAATAGCCTTCTTGGGAGAAATTTGTTACTTCTTGATTTGTCTAGCAGAATTGCCAAGAGACCAGTGCTCACAGCTTTTTGAATTTTGGGCTTTTAATCCTGTGTACCTCTTGATGCCAAAGTGCCCATAAATCTTGATGTGAAGTAAGGTACAAAGAGGGGAACAGAGCCCTTAAGGACCTGAAGATGGACTGCGTTCTTTTCACACCAGCAGCATCATTAATCTGGATAAACTGGCTCACCTTTCTATCCTAACTCACCATCCTCAAAATATGAGTGCAAACTCACCTAAAATAAACTCAGAACTGACTGTAAACTCTAATCCTACAGAGGCCAGACAGTTCACATCGAAGCATCAAGGTACAGACCACTGGGAAGTGATAAGCCCTGCATGGGGCAGCAAGCCTCTGTCTCAAGACAAAGTCCTCACATAAGGGTGCTCACCAGCATTGCCTTCTCTTACAATTTTTCAAAAGAAAATGGATATTATAATTTTTATATGAAATCACTTGATTTTTAAACCTTTCCAATGACTTTAGAGAGATTGTTGGCCTAAAATAAAATGTTTTCCAAGGGCAGAGTATTTTCTATATAATTTAAGTAATAAAGGAAAAAAATAAAGCCTTTCTATTTGAGAGGCTGGGAATAGATTGACAGTTAGGAGCTACCAGGAAATAGCTCATCAATGAATAAATATAGATAGGTAGTAGATAAATAAGTACATACACTATGGAAAGTAGCTAGTGAAATAGACACCCATACACAAGTCTGAGGTTACAGAGAAACAGAATTTTCATAACAACTGAAGGGGGTGATCTCAGAGGAGTAGCAGGGACTGAGGCAACAGGGAACTAATAAACCCAAAGGTGGAAGTATTTTCAGGGACAAGATCGTCTAGCCTTGGAGACAGCTTGGAAAGAGGGGCTGTTCTCTCTGGAGACACCTCAGCCGGACCTCCTGGGGGTCACGTGTGAAGCTGTGCTAAATACTCTGAGGCGTGTGGGACAGCCACTCCCCAGGGCGTCCCTCTGTTTTCTTCCCAGAGCCCTTGACTCATGCAGTGAGGCTGTGCACTCAGCCCCAGAGCAGAAGAGTGAAGTGGGAGTGAGGTTGAAACAACACAGAATCCCAGAAGAGCATATCCTTTCATTTTGCGTTGCGCTCACTGCTCTGCAAACGCAGGCGTGCATGCGAGAGGCTCTGCGCGTGCGCGGTACAGAGACCTGCGAAGAAAACCCACTAGATGTCGAAAACCTGGCCAGGCTTCAGACAGATGCTCTGCCTAGTGAATGCAGGTCCTCCTGGGGGGCAAACGAGGCAATTCCACTGGAATCCAGTTAGCAGCTAGCATTTCGGCTGTGACCACTGCCTCCTGAGGGCTTCTTCTCCCCCTTCTGCCTGCCCTGATCCCAGGTCACCCGCCTGCCCCTTACCGTCCGTCAAGGTCTGGAAGCACATCTTGCCACTGAACTTTCCATAGCCGGCCACGGTGCGGGCGCGCACCTGGACCACGTATACCATGCCGGGCCGCAGGCCGTCAATCCGCGCTGTGTTGGTCTGGCTCCTGGCCATGGAGGAGTTGAACTCATTGTGTTCCTGCAGGAGAGCAAGGGAAAGGGGTTGGCAGCCTGCTCCTGAGCACGTGGGCCCCTCGGTTCTGGGTCCTTCAGATCTGCTAGAAGTTGTCCAGAGCCCCAGGCCATCCTTTGAAACACCACAGACTGGCCTGGACCTAAAGAATAATAAATGGACTCTGGACTGTGGGGTGGTGATGGTCTGAAGAGAGGTGTGAGTTAATAGCTGAGCTTTCAGGGCCTGGCAAGGGGACAGTCATTTTCTACTCCTTCCCCTCCGGGGATCAGAGACAGAATAACAAAGCACATGCAGCTTTGCAAACCCCCTCTCATTCCCGACCACAGCAGGAGCAAGCGGCCACACCTGGCCTGCCTTCCTCCCTCTGCGTTGCTTCTGCTGAGCCCTGGTCTTTCCTCTCCTGGTCACTCCTCACAATGGCTGTTCTAGATCACTCCTTAAGAGACCTCAAGTTCTTAGATAAATGACTTTGTGTTCACTCTGCTAAAAAGCTTGAGGCCAAGCTAAAAAGCGTGAAGCTGGACTACCTCCCACACCTGCTTCTGCTTTCATCTTGCCATGTGTCTGTCTGGGTGCCCACTGTCCGAGTTCCTCTCCATCAGCATCTAGGGAGGGCATGCCCCTTCTCCCTGGAGAGCATGGCCTCTGCCCTCACCCCTCCCGCCATTTAGGGGGTCAGTCCCCCTCTCTGTGCGTCATTCTCTTCAGCACCCTCTGCCTGGCCCTCTATAGTCCCTGTCACCTGCACATGGGTATCCTCTGGTGCTCACAGGCCTGCTGTGTCTTTCTTCCTTCTGACTTTCCCACCCAGCATGAGTGCCTCACTGTGTCCTTGCTTGTGCTCTTTGCTGCTAATCTTGTGTAACATATGGTTTGGCCTGAACTTTTGTAGCTTCCGATCTTTTCTGCCACTCTCTTCCTACCCAATCCAAAGTTCTTTTGTAAAAAAGATCTCTGACTCCCTAAAGCTATTATCAGATAGACAAAACTCCTAACTCTCATTCCAGGGGCCTTTCACATGAAGTCAACTCCAATCTCTCACATCCCCCTGAGCCGCCACCTTGCTGCCTCTCTGGGTACCATAGCCCTGGCCTCCAGACCTTTGCTTAGGTTGTTCTCCCAGTCTGAAATGCCTCTCTCCAGGGGCTCCTCTGCATTCTCTGGTTTCCTTAAGCCTACACTCCTCAAGATCTCCTCTTCCAGGAAAGTGCCCCTCACTGTTCCAGCCCAAGGACTCTCTTCGCTGCTGCCCATCATCTTTCTACCTTGCCTGCATGCACCAGCTCATCTCTAATCATTTCCATGTCACCATTGTGGAGATGGCAGCTGTTCAGAGTCTAGGTCTGCCCCCGGTTTTCACTGTGAATCTTGAACAAAATGATCTTAGGTCACCAGGAAGGAATCCCCCAAGTCCCACATACAGATCTAGGGCACTGTGACTAGTTCTAGGCATAGCAGTTCAAAAGGCAGGGTGACAAATGAGGGGAAAGTTGTTGACCAGTGTGGTCTGTAAGCCACATCCTTAGTCAAAGGACAGAAGAAATGTTGGGAGTTGAACCAGGACAAAAGAATATAGTACAGTGATAAGAAATTACTATCATATTAAAATATGTAGAAGTCTACTGTGCAAGGGCAGAGATGACCTGATATGCGATCATTCATTCAATTGGCCAGATGGTCACCATGACAACACACTACCATGTGGTGCCTGCTACCAAGGGCTGTGGGTATCAAGCCATGGTCCCTGCCTTTGGATACATGTCTTGCGGGGTGGGGCTAAAAATTGCAGTGCTGAGTGAGTGATGGGGCAGAAGGCAGCTCAAGGGGTTATGAGGGTGCAGTAGAGGGCCTCCCCAGCCCAGACTGATAAGGTGGTTGGGAGGGACTCAGAGAAAGGGTGGCATGAGCGAGTCCTGAAAGATGAAAGAAATTAGCCCCATGGATGAGTGAGGAGAGTAAGAACTGAATATACTATCTTTTGAGAACAGAATGAAACATGCAAAGGTGGGGCTGAAAGGAGATTAGGCACCTGCAAGTAACTGGGAATCTCTGGAGGATAAGTGGCCTGGGGGTGGTGATGAGTGACTTACATCATTTAGCCATACATCATTTGATCTATTTAAAAAGCAGGTGGATTCCTAACCCCACTCCACCCCCAATAAGGAATTCAGCAGAAAAGAAGACTGTCCACTCTAGAAGGGATGCCATCTAAAACTTTCATCATTACTATCTTGACACACTGAAAACATGGTCTGAAACTATGAAAACATGGTCCTTGCAATTTAGGACAAAATCCCATTGCTCCAAAATCTAGGCAGCTACATGAATTCTCTGGTTTTACTGTTTTGGATGCAAGTGTGCACTTGTTTTGGATGCAAGTGTGCACTGCTTGAATATGTGAGACATCTCCTGGGCAGCTCTTTTCCTGAAAAATGTGTGCTGGTGTATTGGCATTTGGATGGCAAGAACCCATAATCACTTTATTGTCCACACATCCTTCAAGAAGTTCAGTGATTAAAATTAGCATCAGTCCTTGTTCTCTCAAAACCGTTCATCAACCTCAGGCAGATAAGAGTGAAGAGCAGAGTTGCTTTTCCTTTTCTTCTTCTTGTTTTGGTTGCTTATGATTTTGTAAGTGTAGGGGGGACAGATGCTGCAGCTGTTGAGGGCAGAGACCACATCTTCTTTCTCCATCCCTAACATGTAGCATGGGGCTCGCCTTGCCTGGGTGCCCAATACCTCAGTGCTAAATGAATAAATCAACAGTCCACTTTGGACCAGTAATTTGAACCCATGGATGGAGCACACGATATTGCCAAGGTCTGAGTGAGTTCCTGTGAGAAAATGAGTGGTGGAAATAAATTTGAAGGGTAGAAATTCCCAAGGCCTAGAGCACTCTGTCCTCACCTAGTTAATATGAAGAGCGAGTCCACGTCTAAATGCTTAATCATTAAGACAGCCAAGAGCAGCTGTAGACGCTCTCCCTTGGTTTGCCTATAAGCACTGACGTCAGGAGTGAAAAGTGCTACAAGACAGTAAACAAGAGAGAATGATGAATGGAAGCATATTAATGGGAAAGAAGATGATCATGGGAGAGGCTCTGGGAGTGTCATCAGCTTGATGGCATCTGAGCTCTCTATCAGTGAGCTACTGGAGGAGATGAAAGCTTCATTGATTCCACTCACAGTACTGAAGTTGACAGGTGTCCCAAGCACAAACCAAGAGAGTGATGTGGAGTGGGAGACCCAGACCTGGAAAACTACACAGCCTATGACCAACTACCTGTTTTTGCAAATAAAGTTTTATCAGATCCCAGCCATGCCCATATTCTATTGTCATCTATCATTGCCCATGGCTGCTTCCTGCTATAAAGGCACAGCTGAGTAAGACTATGGCCTGTAAGCCTAAAATATTACTAGCTGGTCCTCACAGAAAAAAATGATGCTGATTCCTCATTTAGAAGAAGTGGCACAAGAAGGAGGAATGATGAGTTCTATTTCTTTGGATTGAATCCAGGACAGCTACTGGGCTGAGTTCTGTTTGCATCTTCTAAAGATCAGGATTCCACACCCCTGTGGAACAGGCAGGCAAATGATTCTGGCTATAAGTATTTGGATTGAAAATTAAGATACACTCTCTTATTTCCGAGGCCACACTAATTTTGAGCAGCTTCAACATTGCATCCAGTCTTTCACTGAGCTCAGAAATATATTGAAATATAATAAAAATATCTACAGTTCCAATTCTGTAGTTCCCTAGCTGTGGCCTGTGAGGTTAAGGGTAGATCATTTGACCTTTCTGTGACTTAGTTCTATCATCCATAAACTGGTTATACTCAACTTTCAAGTATCT
Source organism: Madoqua kirkii (assembly GCA_006408675.1). Taxonomy (NCBI): domain Eukaryota; kingdom Metazoa; phylum Chordata; class Mammalia; order Artiodactyla; family Bovidae; genus Madoqua; species Madoqua kirkii. The sequence continues at coordinate 38,818 of SJYC01063683.1, forward strand.
TTCATTTCTTTTGAGGATCAGAACTAATGTATCTGTAAATCTCTGGCATATAACTGGCACTCAATATGTGGTGATTTATTGTCATTGTGATTATTATTTCAAAATACCCTCACAAGATAATGTCCTTTCTTTAGAAATTTGAAATGGCCACAGCAATGTAATGGATTTTATATTTGAGCACTTGATAAGCAAGTGAAAATTCTATCATAATATACTGAATGGTAACCAATGCTTGGGCAAAGAATCTTCTCTTTCAGGAAAGCATTCTATCCTCTGAGACAATGATCTGCCTCACTGAGGTATGGAAGCCCCCTCTGGCATTGAACTGCTGTGCATGTGTTCTGTTAATAATTAACATAAATCATTGAGAAGTAGGGACAGGATCTATAATGGGAAAATAAGCCTCCTTGATAGCATCAAGAGTCGAAGTTAATTGCAGTTTGTTTAGTGGGGAGGCTTGCACGGACAGGGAAAGGCTGTGGAGGACTTGGGCGTGGGTTGGGGAATGAGGAGCTGGGGGACAGAGGCCTGAGCCTCATGGTTTCAGTTCTGAGGCTTTCACCCCCTCCTTTGGTGACTGCCCTTGGAGAAGGCATTGGCAACCCATTCCAGTGCCTGGAAAATCCCATGGAAGGAGGAGCCTGGTAGGCTGCAGTCCATGAGGTCACGAAGAGTCGGACACAACTGAGCGACTTCACTTTCACTTTTCACTTTGATGCATCGGAGAAGGAAATGGCAACCCACTCCAGTGTTCTTGCCTGGAGAATCCCAGGAAGGGCAGAGCCTGGTGGGCTGCCGTCTATGGGGTTGCACAGAGGCGGACACGACTGAAGCGACTTAGCAGCAGCAGCAGCTTGGCACAGTGGGAGAGGAGAAGGGCAGGTGGTCTCCCATACATCCCACCCCTTCCCAGCACCACCACAGGCTACAGGGCAAAGAACCCAGGCTAGAGACTCCCTTTCTAGCTGTGTGATCTGAGTAAGTTGGCCTTGTTTGTTTAAACTTCTTTGTGTATTTGTTTCTTTACCCAAGACAATGTTATTAATATTTACCATACTGGGCTGTGAGGGGGAGAGATTGTTTAAAAAGTCTCTGGCACCCAATAAGGGCACACAAAGAAGAAATTATTATTTATTTGAGATGAGCTACAAGGCTCAAGTTCATGTGCGTATGGGAAGGGGACTGGGTGTGACCTTACTGGTCTCTGACATCACACCATATATGGCCAAGCAAGATATTCTATTGAAGAAGGTCAACAGAACTAAGTCTAGGTCAACCTGAACTTGGTCCAGGTCAACTTTGGTGATGAAATGAGGTAATGAAATCAATAGGTCCAGATTGGTCAAAAAAATTTTTTTGATTTGTCCAACATTTACTTCATTAAATGATAAAAAAAAAATCTAGCAAATAGACACCCTCAGTTCAAAGCTGAATGAAAATAATGGTGGCTTATGAATCCAGATCATGTGAATTACCCCCAGTTCCCTGAATTATCAGAATCAACTGTCAGTGAAACTCAGAATCCTCTAAATGAGTAAATAGCTGCCTAACCCTCACCTTGCTAGCAGATTCGGCTATAACAGCTGAAGGGCACACCTCCTTGCTGGCTAGATCGGTGATCTCTCTGGCCTGCTTTCAGAGAGGTAAATTGGTGAATTTTACAAATGTGAAAACTGACCTAGAGTAAGTGGTTCAGTGATGGGACCACAGCTGTGTGGCTGTCAGCTATGGGCAGCTCTGGAAATGAAGGCTGTCTTCCCAGTGCAGTCATGCTCCATTTCAACACTGCCTCCCTGTTGGAGTCTGCAGGTCTTCCTCTAGACAGACTGACCCACTGGACAGTCTCACCTGGGCTCAGGTCTTCCACACACTGACAACTTCCAAATGGTCATCTCCAGCCCAGTCCACTCCTCTGAACTCCAAATGTGCATATTTAGCTGCCTGTTGCACATCTCCACTTGGCTATCTCAGCGGCGTTTTAGACACGAAGCTCAATGGTCCCTTCCCTCAGCCCAGACATGCTCCAGCCACGAGTGATCCCATTCTCAGTCATCCTAGTGACTCAGGCCCAAACACTCCTGTTGGAAATCCTGTTGGCTTTGGCTTTGTCCCCCATCTTTGTCTTAGATTATTATAATTTAGCAGGTCTATTTTCAGTGTAAAAGCTTGAACGATCCTTTTACAATGTAAGTCAGATTCTGTTTCCCTTCTGCTCCAAACCTGCTATGGATCCCGACCTCATTTGTGGAAATCCTCAGATTCTTACAGCCCAACATGAGCACCTGCTCGGATTACCTCTCCCCGACTGTTGTTTTCCTGTTGCTCATATGACTCCAGTCATGCTGGTCTCCTTCCTGCTCCTTGAACCAGCTTTCATTATCTGGCTGCAGAGTCTTTATATTGGCTCTCTATCTCCCACATGCTTGCTATACAACACCCTTTCCTCCTTCAGGTCTTTACTTAGAACTTACCTTCTCCAAAAGCCCAACTTTTGCCATTCTATTTATTTTTCCAACTACTCCTCCCCCAAACCTGACCATTCTGATCCCATTTACCCTGATCTACTTCCCCCACTTTACAATCCTCATTTTCTAACATACTCTGTGATACCCTTATTCATTATGTTCATTATTCATTTTCTGTCTACTTGCATTAGAAAATAAGCTTCTTGAGGGCAGGAACCCTTGTTTGATCACTAGTATATCCTAGAATAGGACTTGCCGAATAGCAGGCACTCAAAAAAAAAAAACCAAAACTTGCCAAACAAATATAAATGAATATATTGTGTTTGCACAAATACTGTGTTGGGTCAGTATAAAAGAAATACTGTATTTTCCTGGGATGTTGCAAGTGTTACAGCTCACCATGGTGGGAGGAAAACCCTCCTTCCCCCACAGATAGGCCAGGGGTCAATACCACAGGGCACCATTTCCCTTTTCTTAGCAGAACATGCCCTGTTGTAGTCCCCAGCAATAGATACAAGAGAACAGTCAAAGAAGATAATGTACAAACTTCTATTTCTATTAATTTCTAGCTCTTGTTTCTTCATTTCCATTTAGATATTTTAAACCTTCATACGTACATCAGTACATACATGCATATGATTTATAAATAAAAGATCTTATATTGGAGGTACATGATCAAAAACTTTGAAAAACATTAATTTACAAAATCACAAAATCCTCAGAAAGTTCAGGGGACACTGGTGGGTTTGTAGCCCAGCAAACACATGTAGCAAGTTCGTGACTGGGAGAATGGAATTGGTCCTGCCCATCCATGACAGCCCATTGAATGGTCCAAACAGCGGGGTGGGGTGTTGGAAGGCTCTCTCTTGAGTTGGTGCAGAAAGAGCCTGGGTGCTGGAGGCCTTTGCTGGGGCAGAGCTGGGGAGTGCTCTTAGGGAGCCTCTGGTCTCTGTCCGCAGATTCCTCCCCGCATCAGGACTCCCTCCAGCCTGTATCCCCTCAGCTGGCTACCACCCACATAATAGTGGCTGGCCCTGGATCTTGCAAGCCTGCAGGCAGGGCTGGCTTACCTTCTCATAGTACCGGATCTCATAGTCCAGGATGATGCCGTTGGGTTGCTCCGGCTGTGGCCAGGACAATGTGATGCTCCTCATGGTGGCACTGACCTGGTGCATGATGGGAACAGTGGAAGGGGCTGCAGAAAGAGGAAGAGATAGGGCAGATGAAGAGACCCTTGATGATATGAGAAAGGTTGCCTTTCAGAGATAAATAGGCAGAAAATGCTACTGGGTTGGAACTCCGCCTTTTCTTTCTCATCAGCTCAGCTGGATCTATAGAACTTCTGTAGGTTTTGCAGAGTGAATGGAGTTTGGGCACCAAAGGAAAGAAAAGGTGGCAATTTAGGACAGGAAGACATGTTTGAGGGCAGGGACTGGAATGAAGAAGAAGAAAGGTTTGACCAAAACAAGAGATGGCTGGAAAAACCACAGGAGAACAGTATGAACTGACAAAGCCAGAGTCAGGCATGAAGGGTGTGATTAGCAGGACAAATCTATGCTTCAGGTAGGGGATCACGAAGAGCTGTTTTTGAGCAGATGATGTTGAAGGAACCTCAGTCTTGCAATAATGGGGTGAGCCATCACAGAGAAGAGAATGTGGAGGCAAAGCCTATCAGCAAAAGAGTTGAGCTGGTCAGTGCTGAATTGCTGTGCAGTGGAAAAGAGCATTCTAGCAAACGTCTTCTGAGACTGCATGGAAGATTTTGCTGTGTTTCAAAAGGAGGAGAGGTGGCATCTCTCCAAAAGATATGAATACAGGCCAGCAACAGAGTTCTTTTCGACTTCTGTCAGAGTTTTCCAAATGAGGACATTTGCTATTGAGCGCTCACAAATATAAATGAAGAAATGATACACAAACCAAACATTTGGAAACAGAATAATAATTTCAAAATCTGTGAAGTGCTTCCGAAATCTCTGTTTAAAAAGAATATTATTTATTTCCCAATTCAACATTTTTCACACAGTGTAAGTAAAATGAAAACAGTCTGGAAATAATAAATGAGGGCTGTCTGTCTAGGGAAGAAGCGGGTAATGGATGAGGCTGCAGTCTGCGCTCTGTTCAGGGGCTGTTCCATTTAGTCCTGGTACTTCTGCAGTGATGAAGGTCGCTTCTTCACATGAACCCGACTTTACAAGGCTTTCTCTGGGGACCATGGCTGAGTGACATTTACTGTCCCGGATTTCAGTTAACAGATTCCCCTCCAGGACCTGAAATTACAGAGCACAGCTGCTGGGTCATAGGGCTCCCTCATTCTCCATTTCTCCATGATCCTAGGACTCTCAGCAGACACCTACTGCATGAGGCGACTGGGCGAGGTGGAGATGCAGGGGAGATGCAGGGACGACGCAGGGAAGATATTAGGAAGATGCTCATAGTCTAGGGGAGCCATAAAGACAGCACAGAGTGGGAGGTACTATGATGAGCCCTTAGAATCACAGTGTTCATCTGGGACTTTGACCACTTCCCATTAGAGACCTTATGATGTCTGTGGAAATGTGCCCCTCAGAGCTCCTACTCCTGGGAGCATAACTAACTAATGGCCCCAGCTGCAGCATTCTGAGATATATCACTGCATCCGTGTGGAGCGGTTTCCCACACGCTGCTCCCACCCAGTGACTGAAAGTGGTGGGGATGCTATGGCAGGTCCATTCTTAACTCTTCCGACGGGTGACTTATGCTCAAACATGGCCCATTGGACTTCCCAACACTTCCCTGCAACTCATGTCTGTCTAAAGCTCTTCCCACTCAATAATTCTTCCTTCCCTCTCTCTCCTTTAGAGGGATCAGATCTTCACTGCGGTCTGATAGCTCTCCCAGCCTCCTCTGGCCTTCACCCCACTTTCCCAGTAAGTCTTTGGTATATCTGGTTTCATCGTGGCATCTGTGAATGGAGGACCTGAATTGATGTGGTTCTGAATCCCCTTATCAGTTATTCTCTGCCAGCCCTGCTGCATCCCCGGGGACGGGAGGCTCACTGACTCCAGGAGTTGCGGCTCCATGCCTGCGTGTCTCTCACCAATGTGCACGTCTTCCTTATCCTTATCTGAAATATGTCTTGGAACTTCCCACTGGTCTCAGTTCTGCTAACTGAAGTAATACAGAATGTTCCCTCTTTCACAGAATGGCTTGTCAAGTAACTAAAGAAACTAGTTAGGTCTCCCCTGAGTTTTTCCTGCTGAAAAGAATGGCCAGATCCTATGGAAACTTCTCCCATGATATGCTGCCACCAGAGGTGGCTCTCTTCCAAATGAGCCTTGTTATCTAAATCTCTTTAGGCATAAGGCCCTGAGGTGAATCCAATTCTCTCACTGCTGTTGGAACAGCAAAGATTAGAGTAAAACTAATATCTACCATGATCTGTGTACTACGCATCTATTCATATGACCACAAGCCTTTGCTTCAAAAACACATATCTGCGATTGGATTTTGAAACCACAGTCAGTATAACCTTTAGGTTTTCCCATGGTATGTGCCTCATCTTTTGTCTATAGAGTTGGCTTTTTGCTTGGACTACAGGGATTTACATGTACTGTCATGGTGTCAAATTTGGCCTATTTGTCAAGTAAGTGGAAATAATTTTTGATCCTGACTCAACTATCACATGCATCTTCACTTCCTCCCAACGTAGGATCATGGCCCAGATCCACTTAATTAACTATTTAAACAAGTATTTACTGAGTATCTGTCATGTGCCAGTAATCATTCTAGGTTCTAGAGTCCACAGTGAACAAATTAACATTTTCTGTCTTCACAGAGCTTATTTTCTAGTGGAGGGAGTCAGAGAGTAGACACAGTAAATATATAAATTACAAGGTATGTTAAAAATGTCAAGTACAGTGAGGAAAAAAAATGGAGCAGAGAAGGGATACAGAATGCTATAATGTAGGAGGCCAGCAGGGAAGAGGCTGCAATTTTGAATCAGGCGGTCAGTCAGGCCCTGCCTGAGGAGCAGGTGGAGGAGCAAGGGATGAAGGAGGGAAGAAAGGGAGGCAGGTGGATACTTGGGAGGAGAGCCCATGAGATGGAAATGTCAGAGCAAAGGTTCTGCTCTGGGAGCAGTCAGGCAACAGTAAGAGCCAGCGGGACCAGTGCACAGACAAGGCCACAGATGGTAGGGCCGCTGAAAGAGGACCTTGGCTTCTACTGAGAGAGATGGGGGGTGGCGGGGGGGAACTCATGAGAAGGTCTTCGAATAGGGGAGTGACATCATGTGAGTTTCATGTATCACCCTCTGTTGTGCTGCAAGTGGAGTGCAGAGGCTGTGGGAAAGCTGAAATCCTAACACAATCTCAATGGTCCAGCCAGAAGACCATAGTGACTTGGACCAGGCTCGGAGTGGTGGAGGCAGTGAGAATGGGGATGGTCAGATTCTGAATATACTTAGACTATCTCAGTGGATGTGGGATGTAGAAGAAATGGAAGAGGCATCATGACTCCAAGGTTTCTGGTTTGAGCAGCTGGGAAGTTTTTGAGTAGGGGCATAAGTGAGATCAGGGAAGACACTGGTATAGGCAGTCTGAAAGGAAAGACCAGGTGCTCTACCTGGGACCTGCTTGCTTTGAGACATCTAGGATGTACCAGACTAGTAGATGGCTGAGGACAGATGCATGTAGGAGAGGTCCAGACTGAAGATATAAATTTGAAATCATCAGTATATCGTATCAAAAGCACCAGAAATGACAGAAACGACCAAGAGAAGGAGCAGAAGAGGTTATACAGTCTGAGATTCAGGAGATGAGGGAAAGCTGCTAAGGGGCCTGAAAAGAAAGACCAGGGCTCTGGAAGGAGAACCAAAGAGAGTGATCGCCTAGAGACCAAGCAGCAGTGTTCCCAGGAGGACAGGATGTGTGTGGTGCTGCTGCTGAGTTACTAAAGTAAAACTAGGCACCAGGTATGGATTTGGTACAGCCTGGATTGTTAATGGTGGGGGGCGGGGTGGGAGTGGGGGTTGACTTTGTTTCTCCGACACCTGTGTTCACTGCGTGCGGAGCCCCAGGAGAGGATAAAGCTGCTTCAGGGAGAGGGAGGCTGTGTTCTGGAGTTTGTAGAGTTGGTCTGGGATCCTGCTCTGTCCACCAGGATGGGTGGGAATGGCCTCTTTGAATCTTCTCCCCACCATCCCAACCCCTGCCCCCACCCATCACACTGAAGGGGCTGCCCTTTCAGTCCTCTGTGGAAACAGGCTCCTTTGACATGATGTTACTCATGTCAGGGCCACACAGATTTTCAGGATCCTTCTGCCTCAAAAGCTGAAGCATTATGTATTAAAAATTGGAAAGATTAATCCCAGTGACCTGAGGATTTTGATGGGCTTGGTTCTTTTCTTTGCCTCTAATACCTGAAAAGCCATCATTCAAAACTCAACATATTTACCATCCATGGTGCCAGGCCCCTGCTCTAACCACTCAGGACAGGAGGACAAGTAAAGTCATCGTCCTGCTTAAAGGTCCCGGTTGGGGTCAAATGGCAAAGAGACTCTCGTAGGGCGGGTTGACCCAGACTCAAAGGAGTCAAATCCATGGACATGGACAGGAATGGCCCTGTGACAGAGGTGGCAAGGACCTCCTGGGAGCCCCTCAGCAGCACACAGACCCAGGAGAGACTGCCAGAGGGCGGCGGCCACCGCGGCCAGCATTTCTCAGATTTATGGTGATGATGCTGTGGTCACAGACCCCATGGCAGGCTGTTTATTCTCATATAGGTCATTCTAAATGTCTTACCTTTTAATTGAGATGGGATTTTGCACAGGGGAGAAAGTGGTAAAGTATTACTCCACCTCCCTGAAGATCAGGGGCAGCGTACATTTGGTACTCTGCCATCAGTCATCACTTACGGTGACAACTTCTTTTTCCTTCAAGTGCAAATGCCACCTCTAAATCTAATGTTTCATATGCAAGAAAATCTTCAGACCAAACAAAACTACGAAGTGCTCAGGTATTCATTCAAATACCAACTGCTTTTAGTAAAAGCAGATGTAAGATAGGAGGGAAAATTAATTCAAAGCAGCAGCCCCTGGAACCCCAAATACAATGATTTGAACAGTACACCCTGGCCAGCTGTCTTTTCTCATAAACCTTCATCTCAGATGAAGGGATAGTTTCACTGAATCCCTGAAAGAATTTCTTCTTCACAAGCACACAAATCACTTTCGACTAAACATTCTACAGAGAGAAAGAAATAAAAATTATTAAAATGAAAAATGAAAATTATTAAAAGTATTTGTAAGCAAATATAGACCTTTCTTTAGGTAAAGAAAGGACAAAGAATCAATTTAGGGGATATTTGTAAAGAAGGTACTGATCAAGAAAGATGTGTTTGCAGACACAGAAACCAGATTGGTGTTGGCAAGGGGGAAGAGTGCTAGGCAGGGATAAACCGGGAGTTTGAGATTAGTAGCTATGAATGATTACATATAGGCTGGAGAAACAACAAGGTCCTACTGTATAACACAAGGAATTATAGTCAATGTTTTGTGATAAATCATTATAAAAAAGAATATATATATACATATATATGCATGAAAGTGAAAGTTGCTCAGTTGTGTCCAACTCTTTGCAACCCCATGGACTATACAGTCTATGTAATTCTCTAGGCCAGAATACTGGAGTGGATAGGCTTTCTCTTTTCCAGGGGATCTTGCCAACCCATGAATCAAACCCAGGTCTTCTGCATTGCAGGCAGATTCTTTACCAGCTGAGCCACAGGGGAAGCCCAAGAATACTAGAGTGGGTAGCCTATCCCTTCTCCAGCAGATCTTCCTGACCCAGGAATTGAACTGGGGTCTCCTGCATTGCAGGCAGATTCTTTACCAACTGAGATATTTGGGAAGCCATACTGAGTCATTTTGCTGTACAGCAGAAATTAACACAACACTGTAGATCAACTACACTTCAATACAATTGAAATTTAAAAAAGAAAGATATGTTTGGCTTAAAGAGACAGTGCTCAAAAAATCCAAACATACTCAAAATTGCCCTGAACTTCTTCTCAGTGAAATAAAGAGGCCAACCCAACAGGAAGCCAGGATCCAAAGAGGACAGTGGGGAAGCAATGACAAGCGTTCTGTCAGGCACTGAGGAAAATCTGTGTGAGGGCCCAAACAGAATCAGAACCAGGAATGTCTGAGTACGTGTCTAGAGCCAATAATAAAAGGCCCTTTAACTGTGTCAGAAGCAGGAAGAGACTTGAACGTCCTTGGTCCAGGGGCTCAGGGATGGAGAAAATGCAAAGGCAGGTGGGCTGAGTCCTTTGTCTCTGTTGTTGTGAAGGAAGACCTCAGGGAGCCCTTCCTCTCAAACTGCTTTTGAAGCAGACAGATCTAAGCTGGTATATCACATTCAGCAGCGAGAGTGCACAGAATGTTCCTGCCTGAACTGACAAATGAGATGTGGATAAATTGTAGGGATGGGATGGTCCCAGTTGCAAGTTATGAAAGAACTCACAGGTGGCATGGGACAAGTGTCAGCCCCAACTGGTCACAGGTCACTGCTGGAGGCATCATGGATGGTGCCAGGTGGACCACCTACTAGCCCTCCATTTGTAAAGAAGGGCTCTGATGGAGATTGGAGGGTCTGTACCCCTCTGAGACTCTGGCTAGGTCTTGGGAGGGTGGCATGATTCTGTCTGGAATTTAATAACCCCAAATCTGGACCATGGAGTCTTACTGTGGAGTCTGATTTCCTATCTTGGGTTCTCCTGGACCAAACATTTTATGTTTAAAATATTCCTTGCTTGACCTTTTAATCGAGTTAGAGACTCCAGTCATGTTCAAAGTTTTCTCTTACTCCTTATTTTCTCTATTTGAGAAAATAAGGGGCAGTTTTCTCCCAATGATTAAGCATCTCAGATTCCAAATGCGAGAATAGATTGATAATTTTTTTCCCTAAGACAACCACTAAGTTCTAAAGCATTATCTTTCCTTATTAAAAATTACTTCCTAATGTCTCTTGACTTTTATGTCCAAAGAATTCTTTCAACAGTTATCACCATAATCCATTTGGGGATATAATAAATGATGTTAAAATATTTTATTTAAGATAACCAAAGTATTTATCAGTAGTTTTGAAGAAAAATAATGGCAAAACACGCATGCATTTAAAATTCAGCTTATCTATTATATCAACCCTGATTGTTCATTGGAAGGACTGATGCTGAAACTGAAGCTCTACTACTCTGGCCACCAGATGTGAAGAGCCAACTCATTGGAAAGGACCCTGTTGCTGGGAAAGATAGAGGGCAGGAGGAGAAGGGGGTGATAGAGGATGAGATGGTTGGATGGCATCATCAACTCAATGAGCATGAGTTTGAGCAAACTCTAGGACAGCGAAAGACAGGGAAGGCTGGCATGCTGCTGTCCATGGGGTCGCAAAGAGTTAGACATGACTTAGCAACTGAACAACAACTGGAGCGAGATGTTTGAAGAGGTTATGAAAATATGGAATTTTAATTTTCAGAGTTCAGCAAATCTTATCTAAAGGGGAAAACAGTGTTTCTTCTGCAGGTAGAAAACATGCCAGGGAAGCCTCGCTGTGAAGCCCTAGAGGGTCACTGCTGAGTCCCTGCTGCTTGGCCTCAGGTAACAAGCTTAGCAAATGTCCGGAAGACACACGGCCTCTTCAGTTAGGGGTTCTCCTATCTGAACTTCTCAAGGAGGCCCATTGATAGGAGAGTCCCTTGCCTCCCTCACAGTAACTCATGCTGGGCTGGCTGTGCAGCTTTCCTCAGTCCTTCCATGAAGAAATGTTTGCACGGTGGGTGGAGGTCCTCGGAGTGACCCTTCAGAGTGATACAGCTGCCCCCGCCTGAACGGTGTCCACCCGAGGTTTATCACCGCCTCTAGCATCGTGGGCATTGCTGTATCGAGGGCAAATATCCATCATTTGATGAACATTTGGGTTGTTTCCACAGTTTGACTATTGTGAATAATGTTGCTAAGAACAGTCATGTGTAAATTTCTGTGTGGACCTATATTTGCATTTCTCTTGGATACACACCAAGGAGTGGAACTGCTGGGGCACATGGTGATACTAACCCCTCTTACTCTTTCTACAGTAGCATTTCCCAGCTAAATCATCCCTAGACTAATCACCTGCAATATACACCATAGACCCCAGCTGTGAGGAAGATAAAGAGGGTGGTGAGGAATGGTAAGGAGGCAAAGTCCCAGCCCAGACCAGTAGCAGTTAGCAAAAAAGCAGACAGGCCATGCTCGGGGCCCTAGAGATGCTACAGAGAGGGGGGCTCCTATTCTGGCTTTGCCATCTGCTTACTGTGTGGTCACAGGTTACGGTTATTTAACTTCTTTGGACCTTTAATTCTTCAACTATAAAATAGGAATATTAACCCTGATGTTATGAGGTTTTCAAATGTTCCGAGATGTGCCCTGTGTGGTCCATTGCTTCTTCCAACTTGATCCAGTCTGCCAACACAGGGGACTTGGCAACCAGCCCAAAATCTCCTTCTGGGTCCACCACTGTTCACAAATGCAAATCAATCCCTGGGCATAGGTCCTCAAGGTAAATGTGAAAAGCACAACTCCGTGACAGGCCTTGGGTATTTGTATGATAAATATCTTTGAGGGGATAAATAAACATGTCAAGCCAGTCAGAGTGGAGCGATGATAAGAATGGGCTTAGAGAACAGGAAGGCTAACAGCAGGGTTCCCTGGAGGTTGGTGTGACAAATGCTCCAGAAGAAAGATGGTTTCCTGTAACATCTTGGGATGACCTGCAGTTTTGCTGGGAAGTAGTCTAGGAAATAAACGATGGGGTGCCTTGTCCTTGAGGACAAGGAGAACTTGTGACTGTGGGGAGGGGATGGACCCAACCATCCGGTGGTGTGAGTCAGGCCCAGGAGTCATGGACGGTCCCTTGGCTCTGTGCCCACATTTCTTCTGGTCTTGTCACCCACACTGACTGACACGTAACATCCTATCCCTGATCCTTGTCTCCCTCTGGGCCTCTTAATATTATAGTACAGCCAGATTAACCATCCCAAAGCTCATTTTACCTACTTCCCTGATGCTCCGAAACATTCACTGGATCCTCATTGGAAAGAGATCTCTAACATTTCACAATGTGACAGCCTCTGGCCAGTCCAGGCTGCCTCCCACTCTTCCATTCAAGGAACCAGCTGCTGTCATCTCACCGCTCTACTTACTGATCCCAGCAGCACTCAGCTTTGGGGATCTCTGCCTGCAGAACCGCCCCCACTGCCCACCTCTCTTCATAACCCCTCCAAGGCCCAGATCACGCCACTCACTGCCCTGGCTTAGTTGTGTCAGACCACACCCACCAGAGTGTCCCTTCCTTCCTCCCAACTCAAAGTCCTTATTTTTAATAATGCTCATTGGGCTGTAATTACCACCTTGGGACACAGTGCACTGGGACCTAACTTTCCAGGCGATCAGCTCGGCTCTCCGTCACTGGAGCAAATTCTTTAGGGCAGAGGTCTTGTTTTTACCCTCCTCCCACTCTGTTAGCACATAGCAGATGCTCAATAAAAGTTTGCTTAATGCTCATTGGGCTGTAATTACCACCTTGGGACACAGTGCACTGGGACCTAACTTTCCAGGCGATCAGCTCGGCTCTCCGTCACTGGAGCAAATTCTTTAGGGCAGAGGTCTTGTTTTTACCCTCCTCCCACTCTGTTAGCACATAGCAGATGCTCAATAAAAGTTTGCCTTTACTGGAATGATCAGGGGTTCTTCTCCAAAGGCACTAGAAGTAAAAGGGGTCAAAATCACAGCTTTAAAGGCCAAACTTGGACAATAATCTTTAAAGGAGAAAGAGGTGGGGTGCAGAGGCAGAATTGTGATTCTGCAGCCTGTACCTGGGAAGGAATATGGAGTAAGACTGAGTATAGTAGTCCCAGGGGAATGGGGACAGGCATGCTTCTAGATCACAGAGGCAGGAACTGGGGCTGCTGGGGCCATTCCCATCTCGCTGGAATGTTTCAGCTGAAATGTTACCCTAACATGCACAGTTTTCTAATTTCTTTTCTTTTTAAACTGTGAAATTCTCTCTCCCAAGAAAAGATTCCCTGAAGCATAAAGTGTGAAAGAGACCCATGCAGTGCTTCTCCGGGAGATTCAAAAACAGGAGTCCCAGAACCCTGAGGCCAGCCCATTTTCTATCTCCTCTGCCCAGACTCTACAGAGTTTGTGGAGGGAACCAAAACTGCTGGGCAGCCTCCATCAGTCCCGTTGAGACCTCAGATTAACTTCTGTGAGTTCCTAAAAGGCATTAGTGATGAGGTTGGACCTGAGGAGTTGGGCGTGGTGGGTTATCTTTTTCTTTATATGAAACACACCCTTAGAAAAAAACCCAAATCTATAAATGTCAGCTAAAGACATCAGAACCAATAGTACCGATGACAAAGAAGGATAATTTGCACACAGAAGAATTGTGCAAGTGATGAACTGTGTGTAGAGGAATCGTGTTTCTTCTGACATCCCTATTCTAGGAGAGAGTTTTGCTGAGAAGGTAATGCTTAGATAACAGGTTCCTCTTCTGTTGATGAAAACTCATTTCATTGCACAAATATGCTTGAATTTTACATTAGGAAGCCTGACTCATTAAATATTTTTGGTGCAGTAACATTTCTGGTCAAACTAGATTAAACAAATAAGCAATTAGTTTGGAGACTGGGTATGAATACAAAAGCAGAATTCATTATTTTTCTAATTGTTTTTCCCTAATGTGGACATTGGCGTCTTTGCTCTCACTCTGGGCTCTGCCTTGAGAGATGACCCAGACAATCCATTCCAACCTCCCTCTGTACCTTGAGTCCCCTGGGGATAGAGGATTGCTCTGGTGGGTGGCATCACTTCTATGCTGTTGTGGAGTATTACCTGAGTCTCATCACGGGCTCAACCAAGTGTGAGTGGGGGAGAAGGTGACGGCTTGCAGCCTGGGTCTCTGAGTCAGCCCCACACCCACAGGGAGGCACCTTCTTCACCGTTCCATCCACTGAGGGTTTGGTTCTAAGCCAAGGGAGCATGTGACAGTGGGGGCTGGGGCCTGGGGCCTGCTCTTGGGGTGTGGGTTTACAGCAGAGGCCTTTGTTTCTGATAATTACCTCTGAAGTAATTATCTGAAATTACCAGATAATTCTCTAGTTCTCTCCTGGAATCATCTACCTGCTAGTTCTCAAATGTATTCCGAGATCAGCATCACCTGAGCACTGGGAAGAACTGCGGCATCTTGAGCCCCACCCCAGACCTACTGATCAGAAACCCTGCAGGTGGAGCCCAGCAACCTGTGTTTTAACAAGCCCTCCAGGGGATTCTGGTGCAAGCTCAACTTTGAAAACTGTTTGTCTAGAAATCAGAATGTTACATTTTAAAAGGACATCCGGGGTTATTCAGTTTTCTGTCAGTTCTTACAATTTATGGATTATAGCACTGAGGGAGAGAGCAAAAGTGGACTTCCTTGTCCCTAGCAAGCTAGAGAAGAGTCTGAAGCAGCATAGTTCCTGCCCTTAGACAGCCTCTCTCTCCCCACCCCATATACTCAAGCGCCTAGCATCTTCAGAACCCCTGGAGGACGCACAGCAGGGGAGGGTCACATAATTCATGGTTGCAGAGATCAGGTGAGCGTGCGCAGATCCCTATGCTCGGAGGGTAAGACATCCTAGTGAGTGTGTCCTAGCCCACCAGGCTCCTCCATCCATGGGATTTTCCAGGCAAGAGTACTGGAGTGGGGTGCCATTGCCTTCTCATACAACCAGTAAAATTCAACCTGAGAGAGACCCACCATCCTCCTTCTATAGGGCCTGCTCTGAGCAGCCAGGTTCTGCTGAGAAAGCCACACAACAGGGCAAATAGGCAGCTTTGTAAATGGAAGATCACAAACTTCAAATGAGCCTTCAAAATATTTTCTAGAAATGCTGAATTTCTCTGGTCAATTCCATCTCCCCTTCTCTACAGTGCACTGCCTAACATTTTTCATTCTCCTTCAACCCCAAAGCCTCCTCTCTCATTCTCAGCAACCGAGCGTATCTCCCACCTACAGAGAAAATAGAAGACTAAATGTCCAACTGCATAAATAATACCTCTGCTTGGGCATGCAGAGTCTCCTCAAGTGACACAGGCATAGAGCCCAGCCCACCATCCCTGTGCACTTCTGGGAGCCCCTTTGCGTCTCCCACATATTTGCAAATCAGCCCTTCATTCTCCTGCTTTGGTTCCTTTGTTTTCCATGCAGGCTGCCTGAGGAGCCCATAGAAAAGCTGCTCACTGAGCCAGACTTCCAGGGCCCTTGCTGGGGAGCCATGGGCTTATGAGAACTCAGTTCCCCTGTGTTCCCTCAGGTGGCACCCACTTAGCCTCCTGGAGCCTGTCTCCCTGCTGAGCTGCAGCACCTCCTCAGAGCCTTGGGGCTACCTATCTGAGCCGTGAACCTCAGTGACCCTTCAAGGCCTCCTTCCTTGCCTTCCTTGTCTTCTCCCCCTTTTAGGGCATCAGATGAGCCATCAGACACCAGAAGGCCCTGTCTCCACCCAGCACCCCCAATATCCAGTTCCTCACAAGCTTCCCTCCCCAAATACAAACCCATTCCTGCAAACAAATGGCAGCCCACTGGGTCAGGAAATGCCACCAAACTGTGAACATTATGTCAGGCCCAAGAGGACTTCCTGGGACACAGGACACTGTTTAGAAGTATAGGGATTACTGGAGCCATGAGACCTGGTCTTTTCCCTTAGGAGCCCTGGTCCATCAGGAGAAATTGAACCTCAGTGACCCTTCAAGGCCTCCTTCCTTGCCTTCCTTGTCTTCTCCCCCTTTTAGGGCATCAGATGAGCCATCAGACACCAGAAGGCCCTGTCTCCACCCAGCACCCCCAATATCCAGTTCCTCACAAGCTTCCCTCCCCAAATACAAACCCATTCCTGCAAACAAATGGCAGCCCACTGGGTCAGGAAATGCCACCAAACTGTGAACATTATGTCAGGCCCAAGAGGACTTCCTGGGACACAGGACACTGTTTAGAAGTATAGGGATTACTGGAGCCATGAGACCTGGTCTTTTCCCTTAGGAGCCCTGGTCCATCAGTAGAAATACAGTCCATGTGCACAAACAGCTTGTGCACATCTAAGAACTCATGCATTGTCCTTACAACTAGTATAGCTCAGATGACAACGCATGCATGGGGATTTTCTACGGGGCTCAAAGGGTCATGAATGGGTGCTTGTTCCCCTGAGTTTTTCTGGATACAAAAAGCATTTGTTGTGTCCAGGAAAAAAGACAGAAAGGAAGAAACACAAGCACATTTTTAAATCTCCAGGGCTCAATACTACAGCTGATGTTGCCCTGCAACTCACCTCTCCAAGGAAACTGAGCCCCAGGCCTGGGATGCTGGCAGAAAGTGCCCCTTGCACAAGAAAAAAATCTGGGGTCCAGCATTGCCTTTATTTACCCAGAATACTTGATGTGTCTTTTTTCCCCATCTTTCACATCCGCTCAGAGAAGATGTTAATTTTCTGAAATTAAACACTTAGCTTGATTACTGTTTTGTTAATTGCTGCATTCAAAAACCCCTGGTGCTTCTGCCTGTTTAACATGGATAGTGCTGTGAAAATGATAGGCGCAGAGCTGGCGTGCAGGTGGACAGACAGCAGCCCTGGAATGCCACCCTGACATCCCCGCTGGTGCCTGCTGGAGCAGCTGGGGCCCTGACTGTAGAGGAGGGGGCAGTCCAGCCTCTCAGTGTGGCTGAGTGTCTCCCACAGAGGGCTGTGTTTTGGAAGAACATTGCACCCAGGAAGTTCAGGTCTCAGCAACATCTGAGAGGATGTGTGGTCTCAACTCTAATCACAGTGCCTGTCCAGAGATGCCAGAGGAAGGAAAGACCACAGAGAGAACACAAGCTACACCATTTGTTGATGTCTGAGATGAATTTAAGAATGACTGAGGCATCCATTCATACATACATTGGATAATTTATTAGTTCATTCAGTGAACATTTCTCAAATGCTATTATTTCAGGCACCTAGCTAGACACGGGGAAATCATAGCCACACAGATGGATATAGGACCCAACTCTCCTGGAGATGACAGTCTGTTCATGGAACTGACATTTGCCAGAGGAGCAAGGAGCAGGCTCATTTGCCCGGGCTACCCCCTTTGCCGGGCTACAAAGCAAACAGAAACTATCTCCTGATCCAACTGGAGGCTCCCTCTGTAAAGAGGGTGAAAACAGTCTCATTTGGACTTTGAATAGGGGAGGAACTTACTACAGTTCACTGCCAGCCATTTCCTTTTCACCTAACAAACTCTGTACCTAAAGCGCTTGGCCCAAGAGCTAGTAAAATGAGCAAATAGGTCCCCAGGGCCCATGGGGCCCTCCAGTTACCATCAGAGCAATGCAGCTGTTCTCAAGCTGTTAGCAGCATCCCTAGGCATTGCTTAGGACTAGAACAGGGAGCATACCTATGCCCAATCACCGAGGGTCCCAGCGCGTGAAATCTGTCCATAAGAAGTTCCAACTAGTCAGATAATGAATAATATAATATCCCACCCAGTATGGTCTGTGTGAGGGCTTCCCAGATGGTGCTAATGCTAAAGAATCTACCTACCAATGTTGGGGATGCAAGACATGCGGATTTGATTCCTGGGTCAGGAAGAGCCCCTGAAGAAGAAATGGCACCCCACCCCAGTATTCTTGCCTGGAGAATACCATGGACAGAGGAGCCTGGCAGGATACAGGCCCTGGGGCTGCAGAGTTGGACACGACTGAGCAACTGAGTGCACACACTGTGTGGCAACAACCTCCCCAGATTGAAAGCTCTTGAGCAGCATCATGTGATCACATCCTAACTTTAACCAAGTGTGAGCTGGCACTTCAGCAGGCTGTGGAACCCAGAGCCCAGCTGAGAGCCCCCTTGGTGCCCTTCTGGGCCTCTGAGCCCAGTTTCAATGAATGCTGGGGACCAGAACATGAGCTCCCCAAGACACAGACTCTTGTCTCTGCTATTTGTTCCTGTGTTCTTCATGCCTGGAACCATGAATGACACACAGAAGACCTCAATAAATATTTGTCGAGTCAGTGAATGAGAGCCCTTAAAAGCAGAAGACAAATAATCAGCAAGTGGAAGGCAATCGCAAAGGCTGTGGTGAGTACATTTCCAAAGGTAACGTGCTTAAACAAACAAATCCCCCTCTGAACATGGTTGAATCTCACTATGTTCCTTTGAGAGCACTGGGGCTCCTGGTAATACCCTTATGATCAGTCCCTTACATTTTCCCTCTAGGATCTATAGGAGAGGAAGATGCCCAGTTTCAATGAATGCTGGGGACCAGAACATGAGCTCCCCAAGACACAGACTCTTGTCTCTGCTATTTGTTCCTGTGTTCTTCATGCCTGGAACCATGAATGACACACAGAAGACCTCAATAAATATTTGTTGAGTCAGTGAATGAGAGCCCTTAAAAGCAGAAGACAAATAATCAGCAAGTGGAAGGCAATCGCAAAGGCTGTGGTGAGTACATTTCCAAAGGTAACGTGCTTAAACAAACAAATCCCCCTCTGAACATGGTTGAATCTCACTATGTTCCTTTGAGAGCACTGGGGCTCCTGGTAATACCCTTATGATCAGTCCCTTACATTTTCCCTCTAGGATCTATAGGAGAGGAAGACACTTGGTTCCCTGCTGACCTGGAAGGATCACTTGCCCACCTGTGGATCACCAGGACATAGTACAGTCACTACACATCAACCAAGCATATGTCATATGCAGGGACTAAAGAAGCGTGGCAAATATTTATCAAGACTTTATGCCTAGTGCTGTGCGGTCCTTCTCTCATGAAGCTGGGGTAGGGTGGGAAGTCTGGTTCTCTGCAGAGACCATCATCTAGTACAGAACCTAAGGCTGCCAGTTGTGGAAGCCCATGACTTTGGTCAAGGGCAATGTTACATGCTGATCTGCTCAGCTCAAAAGACAAGAAACTCTATTTGCTAATGGCAAGACCTCTCTGAGTCTGCTTGGAAGTTCCTTCTCAATACCAGGGCTTCAGAAACAATAAAAACAACCTTTTTATGATAAGAAAGCAATGAAATGAACTATGAAATTGAATTGAGAACAGTGAAATTTTCATTGACTTTAGGTTTTTAAAAAACTTTTCCTTATTAACCTCAATGAAAGTTTTCCTTAAAGTCATTCCCATCTTTTTGAAGTTCCAACTCAATCTTTTCTCTGCTCTGGAGCAAATTTCACCTGCTAATTTCCAATGAGACCAGCCCTTAAAAACAGACTAGATTCACCATATGGATCGTAACACTCTAAATTTTCACAGCAGCAGTGTAATATTGTTTTAATATTTAATTTTGAGATTTACATAATATCTTTCCTCCAAAGAGCTCAATATATTGCAATATCATAAAATTCCTTTTCATATTCAAAGATTATTCTTTATGCATGCAAATACTATATTTAACCAAGGAATAATGCAAATTAGGTGATATGTTCAGAGGAATTGGTGGGCTGGGTAATTCATGTATGGGAAAAGTAGCATCTCTGAGTGTCTTTAATTGTTTGGGAACTTCAAAAATGCCTTAAAATGGACAAACTAGGGGCTTGTGGCGATTGACAGAGTGGTATGGAATTTTTTAAATAAAATTAAGTAACGGCTTGTGTCTGTGTTACAGGCTCAGGGGATATGTTAGTATTTTACATGTAGTCAGCACAGCAGGCCATATATGAACTGTGTGTAAAATAAATGTCAGATAGAAATGCTGCTGATGCATAGTACAAGGGGAAAATGCTGCTTCTCCAAACACAACGAGAGATAGTCAGGCTTCTCGGAGCCACAGAAGGAGCCCATTTTGGGCACACGCATCCATTCTATCCTCACCCTCTCCATTAGCCCCCTGGGACACAGATTTCCCTGCTCACCTTTCTGGTACCTACTCCCTTCGTGAAGAATGGCCACACTGACATCTGTCATTTATCTTATCTAGATGACATCAGTCCCAAACAAAGGGACTCAGGGCTTTGGAAAGAGAAAAACTGGGGGGAAAGGCCCAGCAAATTGCTGTCTGGCTCAGGATACATTCTCAGAAATGATG
Organism: Madoqua kirkii; assembly: GCA_006408675.1. Lineage (NCBI taxonomy): Eukaryota > Metazoa > Chordata > Mammalia > Artiodactyla > Bovidae > Madoqua > Madoqua kirkii. The sequence continues at coordinate 59,408 of SJYC01063683.1, forward strand.
CTCACCTCCCAGTCCATCACACGGTTTGCAAAGTCATTTTCTATCTCATGTCATTTGCTCATCACACAGCACTAGGAAGCAGGTGTCATTACTCCCATCTTACTGGGGAGAAAGGAGGGATTGTGGCAATTCAATGGATTTGCATGAGTCACGTGAGGAGCAGAGAGAGGGACCAAGCCCAGGACTCCCTGCCCACTACACAGCCACCACCATGAGTCCAGGAATCAGGGAAGGTGACTGCCCCATGTTGGGATGAGATGGTACATCACAGCACACTCACCATTTAGGCCTGGGTAGATCAGATTAGCTCTTTGAGTCTATGGGCACATCACAGCCAAAAAGCAAATCCAGAATTGGATTTGTTTGCCTCTCAGGTGTTTTGAGCTATCAGGGAAGTGTTGGAGAAGGTAATGGCACCCCACTCCAGTACTCTTGCCTGGAAAATCCCATGGACGGAAGAGCCTGGAAGGCTGCAATCCATGGGGTCGTGAAGAGTCAGACACGACTGAGCAACTTCACTTTGACTTTTCATTTGCATGCATTGGAGAAGGAAATGGCAACCCACTCCAGTATTCTTGACTAGAGAATCCCAGGGATAGGGGAGCCTGGTGGGCTGCCATCTATGGGGTCGCACAGAGTCAGACACGACTGAAAAGACTTAGCAGCAGTAGCAGCAGGTGTTTTAAGATTTTCTATTTATTTGTCAACATTTTTAATCTGGATTTTCAGTTTCTAGGATCTGGCAGCACTGGGTATGGCACCACTTGCTGGAGCTGAGTAGGGGCTGCTCCTTTCTCCCTGTCAGTTCCCCGTAGTCCCCACCCCTCCCTCCTGTCTGGCCCTGGGTGGCTCCTCTCCATTACCTTCCTGACCTCATGGGTCACTGAGTGTGCTCTCTCTGGCTTAGATGCTCCCAATTTACTGACTTTATTTTACCACACTACAAGTTGATTTTATGGATGTGCTGGTCTGGTTTGTCTCATTTTTTCCAACATTTCCTCCAAGGTCCTCGTCCCCAACTCTGACACTCTGAGTCTAGTTGGCAGAAAAGATAAGTAAAGTTTGTCATTCACTTTAATTCTGTCTGACAGCTGGATGATCCAGCCATCACTCTGAACCTGGGGCCACGTGCCAGAGAGTGACTGCAGGAGTTAGTGGTGATAACAACCTCTCTGCAGATCGCTGGGCCACTGCAAGAGAGAGAGTTCTACCTGATCTGGTCTATTTTAAACTCAAGGCAGCTGTATTCAGTGCAAGGCTGCATCCCTAAAGACCTCACGTAAATCTAAGCTTGCATAATTCATGACCAACCCTGACCAAAGATGATGGACATTTTTTTGACAGCTAAAGTGGCCCAGCTATGTGGTGATAGCTTAGAGGGAGCTTACAACTTACACGGCTCACTATAATGCGATTTTTGATTTGTCCGAGGATAAAATGGCTACAAACCTGAGAATGAAACCCAGAAACATCATTTGCTGGCTGTAAGAGGCTGAGCAAATTTCAAAAGCACTCTGAACCCAGTTTCTTCATCTGACCCACCTCATTTTTATAAAGAACTTGATAGGGACTTGGCACATTGGAGTTTCTCAAAAATGGTAGTTCTGTGCCATTGTTTATGAGCTGGATGAGGATCCTACCCTGATCCTCTCCAAGTAATTCAAGATCCTCGAGTAGTCTGACTATATACCTGACTGTGGTCATCACAGGAGGAGATGGAGGCTCTCTGGATCTCAGGATTCAATAGGCCCTTTGGTGTCCCCAGCCATTCTTGTTTCTGATGGAAGAACAATTTATATATCTAATGTGTACCCAATGGACCAAAATATAACTATAAAATCTCCTTAGATCACAACCTTAGGATCAAGAGAGGTGTATTGGTGACTTTCTCAGATAGAATGATGCCAACCATAACCATTTTTGTCAGTTACAAAAAAAAAAAATCAGCTAACATGAGCTGTCTGCCTCCACTGGGTAGGGCTTATGACAGTAACACAACGTAGCATCAATGCGGTATACCTGGGAAGCCCCAAGAAAGAACAGCATGACAAACCCTGACTCCGCTGAAGAGTAAGAATGGCTCAGCTACGGACCTGTGGTCCATAGCTCCTAAACAAAGGAGGACGCACCCCAGAGGAGTGCACAGTATCCAAAAACAGATCATGATGTTCAGATCAAGTCCAAAGTACTTGCAGCCAACTTGTCCAAACTCTTCCCTCATGTGACCCAAACATCACCTTGGGAATGATTTGCACCCCTTAACAATTGCACACCTATCTCACAGCTCCATCCACAGGCAGGGGAAGCCTTTATTGGTTCAGTATCACAGAAAAAAATTGTGGAAGGTAACCAGGTTGCACACTGAGGTCCCCTCCTCTCATCAGGATAGCGATGTCTGGCTCTGGATAACCCCTCTGTGTGTGTAAGCTGTGACATGGGGAGCCCAGAGGCGCCATCCACCTTTCAGGGCAGGAAACTGAAGGCAGAGGCAGAATGGATGGCCTGCTGACCCTTCTTCTAATCCTAGATTCCTCAAGCCATTTGAAGTCTCTGTTTCCTTATTGGAAAAGTTGGGAACAATAACACACAAGCCACAGAGTAATTATGAAGATCATATGAGTCCATGTATTCCAAAACCGTCAACTCAAAAGAGACACAAACATGAATAATAACTATTATTCACCTACTCCTTACTCAGGACCCACTTAGTAGTCTTCCGTCATTTCAGTTCGGGCTGTTCCAGGAAGGGAACAGATGCTCAGCGAACACTTAGCAGTTGACTTAGTGATTGACTCCAGGACTACTCCTGGTCAAATTCTTTACCTGCCATCTATCTGAAAGTGAAAGTGTTAGTTGCTCAGTTATGTCTGACTCTTTGCAACCCCATGGACTGTAGCCCATGAGGCTCCTCTGTTCATGGAATTCTCCAGGAAAGAATACTGGAGTGGGTAGCCCTTCTCCCAACCTTCTTCCCAACTCAGGGATTGAATCCAGCTCTCCTATAGATTCTTTACCATCTGAGCCATCATTCATGACCCAAATAGTAGGAGAGTTGTGGCTACAGGTACTGATAAGGGGTCACAGTACACCCAGAGATGAGGACAGGGAGGATGAACTGGATCTTGCCAGAGTGGAAGAGCTCTGGGGTACCATGGAAAGGGGACAGAAATGTCATGATTTCTTAGTGACACAGGGGTTCATCTACCTCATCCCTTAACAGATCTGAGTGAGTCACTAGGAACCTTTTGATGGTATTAGTCTCTCTTTCATCTTTTATAAAATCTGGAGCTTCCATTCATGTTCTTAAACTCTTCTTGTGGAGGTACAGGCTAAAGTGTTTATTTTGAAAGTTCTCATCTTTTTAGACAAATTATCTTTTGGTTGAAAGTAATTTGCATTCATATGTGGATTCATCAAAGCAGCACATTTTCTCTTATCCTATGGATAAGAAATCACTGGTTAACCTGATCTTTATTTTATAATAACCATATACCATGAGGAAGCAGTTGCAGCTTTACCTCATCGAGCATAAACTTGCTGACACCTTAATTCCAGAATTCCCAAAAAGAAGTCATTGATTGGATAGTGACGGTGGGGCTAGGACTACAAAGTCAGGAAAAGTTAAGAATAAAGGGCCCATCAGAGGGGGAACAAAGGACATGAGAAATGCTTCTGGAAGGGCCAATGGCTGAGGATAAAAATAAATATTTTGAACATTGGTAATGTAGGGTCCCTTGTAGGAGCCCTGGTCTCTCGGCCCCACACAGCCTGGGAAGGTGCAGATGGCAAGACAAGCAGATGGGCAGGTTCGGGAATAGCAGGGTAAGGGAAGGGAGGGGCAGAAAGCAAAGCAAACCAATATAAGTGGCAGGTTTGTTCACACATGCTTAGAGAGAGAAAAGACAGCCAAGCCCAGCGTAACATGACAGCCTGGCAGGATTATTATTCCCAGAAGCTGGGACACTAAAATATTTCAGCCAGTTTTCTGCCTTAAACTCTCCAAGGGAAATACTGCTAACAAAGGCTGCCCATGTTACGTGCTCATCAGGATGCAGAAATTACCATTTCCTTCTCTTTGGGTAAGACAGGCTGTCACAACCTTTGTCTCCATGGCACTGGGGCTGTGGTCACCAGCTGGAGGCTTCCACACTTCCACTCTTATTTTCTCACTACACACGTAGGCATGTAAACACGTGACCGCACGCATACATACAAACAACACACACGAACACACGCATGCTCTCAGCAACAACGCAGCCATCTGGACAGCCATGCTCTCTGATGACACCTTTTTTTCTTCTCCATTCTGACAGCTTAAACCCAAGAATCATCTGGCATCAAAGATGCCTGGAATTAAAGGAGGCAGAATGAGTCTCAGGACTGGGGGGAGCAGGCAAAGAGGAGTGGGAAAGGATGGAGAGAGATAGAAGAGGTCAAGAATTGGGAGCTACGTGGAAGGAGAGAGAGCTCAGCTCCTGCTATTTCACTAACAAGCTGTCCTTTTAGAATTTGCTGATTGAGAAAAATCCATAATTCCAAGTAAGATCATGGTCCACTGCCTATGATTCTCATCATTGTCTATAAGAGGTGATCTTAATATCCCCTTTGCAGCCTTGAACCTTCTCCCCAGGGGGGACATTGCTCGTTTCTCTATTTCCTTTGGTATTTACTGCATGAGTACAGCATATGATGCTTGGGATACACCACCTTGCAGCTCTGCACTTTGTGTCTACCCTGGAAATTTGTCAGTTAACGAGTTTCACGGGAGGAACAATGGTGTCCAAGTGTCACTGTATCCCTCACAGTGTCTAATCCACAGCTCAGCACACAGTAGATGCTGAATAACTGTCTCAATAAGGAGGGAATAAATAAATAAATGAGTGGGTACATGAATGGACTGATTAAATGGGTTTTAAAAACTGGATTGTTGCAAGAGGTGTGAAATGTAATAAAAGGAAAAGGTCAGAAGAGAAAAAGACATGGAAATAGAGAAGAGAAGAAAATGTGTTCTGAGCTATGCAGTGCAGGGATGTACTGGCCATCAGGATCGATCTATTATAAACTGTCTGAAGTCTCTATAACAGTGTAGCATTCATCTGAGCATGCTGTAAAGGAGAGTGCACTCTTGAATTACATGGGTTTAATTGAAAAAATAATCTATGACGGCAATACTGACAAGATTTCTGGGAAGCTGCTTTCATTGGGTTTTCTAAGAAAGCAGCACTGGTGTCCTCAAGATCATACAGTGCTTCTGGCCATCCACTCACCTACCCATCCATCCATCTGTCCATCTGCCCATCCATCTTTCCAAGGATGGTCCTTGAGCCCTAGCTGAATGTGCAGAGCACTGGGTCCTGTGCTAGCCTGATTATACATCTTTGCTTTTGTACCAGGCACAGGAAAATCCCTCCAAATCCAGCTTACCTCTCCACGGTCTCAAATGCCCATCACCTGATACCTTCACTGCTGGGAGGAGGCCTGGGGCAGACTAACAGGTTGGGTGTGGCTGCAGCTTTGTCCCTGCACAGAGGTGGCAAAGTGTCAGCACCACAGACAGACAAAAGGGGCACAGACACCTCCAGACTTACCAGCTTGGTTTGTGGTGATGTTGACAGAGACGTGCTGTGGGGGAAAGGGACTCTTGCTGGAGACCCCATTGACAGCCTGGATGTCAAAGGTGTACGGGGATGAGCCCACAGGCTGCTGATGGAGACGCGACACTCGGTCAGGCCCAGCTGCCTGGGCACGAACTCCACGTTGTCGTCACAGCGGGAGCAGCTCCGGCGGTCCGCCCGGCACTTCTTACAGATGATGTTGTAGGTCACGTCATCCCGCCCACCCGTCTCCCGAGGAGGGTGCCACTCCAGAATGATGGATGTCTCATTGACGATGGAGATGACATTGCGGGGACCTGATGGGACACCTGTAAGGAGACAAAGAAAGGCCCAGTGAGGTTGGGTGGGAGCTTGGCTGGCTTCTCTCCATCCCTCTTTGGTGTGATCCCACCCTCCTCACATACACATATCCCCTCTGCTCCCTCAACTCCAAACAACCATGTCCCAATCCTTTCTGAGAAAAAAAGACAGATGGAGATGACAACCTGTTGCCAGCTCCCCTTTTAGTCATCCCAGTGAGGCTTTCCTTCTTTGAATCATGTCTGCCAAGGGAGAGGAGGATGAAGGTCTTGGATACAAGCCCTTGTATTCTCAGGACTAAGCTGCCTCTTCCAGGCAGCTTTAGCATCAGTGACATGCATGTATATTGGACTCTTATTGGATTCCATGTCTCTCTTAACTTGTGGAGAACTCAAGGGTTGGAGGATAGGAGTCACCTCTCCTGGGACTCAACATATTCAGGCATCTTGCATACAGTGTCACACAACCTAGAATCTATGTGGTATGTGCATGGCAGTGGGAGTGTTTCTCTGCAGGATGGGCTTCCAGAACACCTGGAGAAATTAATATTCACATTGTACAAGCTTTGGTGCACGAAGCCATGTTGGGTAGGAGATTCACATGGCCACTATTTCTTACCCCATGATACAAGAAGAGCATAGCGGTTTGTCCCAGACACTCTGCTAGCTACCAGAGCTGGTCTTAAGCTGATATGGCACTCCAAATGTTGGTGGTCAGATCTATTCATGGAAAACAAGAGATCTGAACAGACCATCTCTCCTACAAACCAGTCAGGCTCACTGGGACTCAAGGAGGCAGCCTCTTTCCTCCGGACAGTTCTATCCATGGCTGCTGTTCACACGCCTGCAAAGGCTGAGATGCCTTGTTGCAAAACTCTAGAAATCTTGGTCCCTAGTAGGAGGGCAGAATGCTGCTAAATTCATAGCTGCAGTCCTGAGCATTTTGAGATCCAGTTGCAGAATCTCCTGCCTAAGAACAGACTGGATCATAGCCTCTGGTTCCCAGGATGGGCTCTGCTTATCCTCAGTATCCACCTGATGGAAACAGACTCTGCCTGGAAGCCCCTCTTCTGAATGGCAGGCCTGCGGGAGTCACTGCTCTGGATAGTAATGCATTCAGAATTCACGCACGTGACTGTCGCCAGCTGAACGGAGACATGTGTAAAGCGGTTCATGCTGGAGACAGGAATCAAATGCCAACACACAGGATGAGGGAATAACAACAAGGTCGGGGGGAACCGGGGGAGGATTCTGTGTTGAATCAGTCAACAGCAAGCAGAGAGAGCAGAAAGCAAATATTAAATCAGATTCTATTAAAACATGAAAGAAAATCAGTACTGCACTGTATAAAGCCCATTAGACCTGAGCTAAAGCATAGTTTTCATGCATGCTTGTGACAGGATGGGATTCATGAAGCATTTTTACTGAGGTCTTGCAAATAGCATTCAAGAATTCCCCACCCATCTGACAGGGATAGACGTCCATCTCTTTTGGAATCAGTGCACAGCTAGTACTGGGCAGGCATTGGGGATCACCCTATGTGGGCGTGGCCAGCCTTGTCTCACACCACATTCATCATTAACGCCCATATTGGCCAGTGCCTGTCTTAGACCTGTCTGTTTGCTCAGATGGATGAGACTCAGACCACAAGCTCCCTGTGGTGAATGCCATCACTGCCTGACTCATTGTCACAGCGGACAGCCTAGCCTCAGCCACAGGCCACTGTTTCTCATAGTCATAAAAATTACATTCACCAAGTGAGAGAGAAAAGACAGCCAAGCCCAGCGTAACATGACAGCCTGGCAGGATTATTATTCCCAGAAGCTGGGACACTAAAATATTTCAGCCAGTTTTCTGCCTTAAACTCTCCAAGGGAAATACTGCTAACAAAGGCTGCCCATGTTACGTGCCCATCAGGATGCAGAAATTACCATTTCCTTCTCTTTGGGTAAGACAGGCTGTCACAACCTTTGTCTCCATGGCACTGGGGCTGTGGTCACCAGCTGGAGGCTTCCACACTTCCACTCTTATTTTCTCACTACACACGTAGGCATGTAAACACGTGACCGCACGCATACATACAAACACGCACACACGAACACACGCATGCTCTCAGCAACAACGCAGCCATCTGGACAGCCATGCTCTCTGATGACACCTTTTTTTCTTCTCCATTCTGACAGCTTAAACCCAAGAATCATCTGGCATCAAAGATGCCTGGAATTAAAGGAGGCAGAATGAGTCTCAGGACTGGGGGGAGCAGGCAAAGAGGAGTGGGAAAGGATGGAGAGAGATAGAAGAGGTCAAGAATTGGGAGCTACGTGGAAGGAGAGAGAGCTCAGCTCCTGCTATTCCACTAACAAGCTGTCCTTTTAGAATTTGCTGATTGAGAAAAATCCATAATTCCAAGTAAGATCATGGTCCACTGCCTATGATTCTCATCATTGTCTATAAGAGGTGATCTTAATATCCCCTTTGCAGCCTTGAACCTTCTCCCCAGGGGGGACATTGCTCGTTTCTCTATTTCCTTTGGTATTTACTGCATGAGTACAGCATATGATGCTTGGGATACACCACCTTGCAGCTCTGCACTTTGTGTCTACCCTGGAAATTTGTCAGTTAACGAGTTTCACGGGAGGAACAATGGTGTCCAAGTGTCACTGTATCCCTCACAGTGTCTAATCCACAGCTCAGCACACAGTAGATGCCGAATAACTGTCTCAATAAGGAGGGAATAAATAAATAAATGAGTGGGTACATGAATGGACTGATTAAATGGGTTTTAAAAACTGGATTGTTGCAAGAGGTGTGAAATGTAATAAAAGGAAAAGGTCAGAAGAGAAAAAGACATGGAAATAGAGAAGAGAAGAAAATGTGTTCTGAGCTATGCAGTGCAGGGATGTACTGGCCATCAGGATCGATCTATTATAAACTGTCTGAAGTCTCTATAACAGTGTAGCATTCATCTGAGCATGCTGTAAAGGAGAGTGCACTCTTGAATTACATGGGTTTAATTGAAAAAATAATCTATGAAGGCAATACTGACAAGATTTCTGGGAAGCTGCTTTCATTGGGTTTTCTAAGAAAGCAGCACTGGTGTCCTCAAGATCATACAGTGCTTCTGGCCATCCACTCACCTACCCATCCATCCATCTGTCCATCTGCCTATCCATCTTTCCAAGGATGGTCCTTGAGCCCTAGCTGAATGTGCAGAGCACTGGGTCCTGTGCTAGCCTGATTATACATCTTTGCTTTTGTACCAGGCACAGGAAAATCCCTCCAAATCCAGCTTACCTCTCCACGGTCTCAAATGCCCATCACCTGATACCTTCACTGCTGGGAGGAGGCCTGGGGCAGACTAACAGGTTGGGTGTGGCTGCAGCTTTGTCCCTGCACAGAGGTGGCAAAGTGTCAGCACCACAGACAGACAAAAGGGGCACAGACACCTCCAGACTTACCAGCTTGGTTTGTGGTGATGTTGACAGAGACGTGCTGTGGGGGAAAGGGACTCTTGCTGGAGACCCCATTGACAGCCTGGATGTCAAAGGTGTACGGGGTATGAGCCCACAGGCTGCTGATGGAGACGCGACACTCGGTCAGGCCCAGCTGCCTGGGCACGAACTCCACGTTGTCGTCACAGCGGGAGCAGCTCCGGCGGTCCGCCCGGCACTTCTTACAGATGATGTTGTAGGTCACGTCATCCCGCCCACCCGTCTCCCGAGGAGGGTGCCACTCCAGAATGATGGATGTCTCATTGACGATGGAGATGACATTGCGGGGACCTGATGGGACACCTGTAAGGAGACAAAGAAAGGCCCAGTGAGGTTGGGTGGGAGCTTGGCTGGCTTCTCTCCATCCCTCTTTGGTGTGATCCCACCCTCCTCACATACACATATCCCCTCTGCTCCCTCAACTCCAAACAACCATGTCCCAATCCTTTCTGAGAAAAAATGACAGATGGAGATGACAACCTGTTGCCAGCTCCCCTTTTAGTCATCCCAGTGAGGCTTTCCTTCTTTGAATCATGTCTGCCAAGGGAGAGGAGGATGAAGGTCTTGGATACAAGCCCTTGTGTTCTCAGGACTAAGCTGCCTCTTCCAGGCAGCTTTAGCATCAGTGACATGCATGTATATTGGACTCTTATTGGATTCCATGTCTCTCTTAACTTGTGGAGAACTCAAGGGTTGGAGGATAGGAGTCACCTCTCCTGGGACTCAACATATTCAGGCATCTTGCATACAGTGTCACACAACCTAGAATCTATGTGGTATGTGCATGGCAGTGGGAGTGTTTCTCTGCAGGATGGGCTTCCAGAACACCTGGAGAAATTAATATTCACATTGTACAAGCTTTGGTGCACGAAGCCATGTTGGGTAGGAGATTCACATGGCCACTATTTCTTACCCCATGATACAAGAAGAGCATAGCGGTTTGTCCCAGACACTCTGCTAGCTACCAGAGCTGGTCTTAAGCTGATATGGCACTCCAAATGTTGGTGGTCAGATCTATTCATGGAAAACAAGAGATCTGAACAGACCATCTCTCCTACAAACCAGTCAGGCTCACTGGGACTCAAGGAGGGCAGCCTCTTTCCTCCGGACAGTTCTATCCATGGCTGCTGTTCACACGCCTGCAAAGGCTGAGATGCCTTGTTGCAAAACTCTAGAAATCTTGGTCCCTAGTAGGAGGGCAGAATGCTGCTAAATTCATAGCTGCAGTCCTGAGCATTTTGAGATCCAGTTGCAGAATCTCCTGCCTAAGAACAGACTGGATCATAGCCTCTGGTTCCCAGGATGGGCTCTGCTTATCCTCAGTATCCACCTGATGGAAACAGACTCTGCCTGGAAGCCCCTCTTCTGAATGGCAGGCCTGCGGGAGTCACTGCTCTGGATAGTAATGCATTCAGAATTCACGCACGTGACTGTCGCCAGCTGAACGGAGACATGTGTAAAGCGGTTCATGCTGGAGACAGGAATCAAATGCCAACACACAGGATGAGGGAATAACAACAAGGTCGGGGGGAACCGGGGGAGGATTCTGTGTTGAATCAGTCAACAGCAAGCAGAGAGAGCAGAAAGCAAATATTAAATCAGATTCTATTAAAACATGAAAGAAAATCAGTACTGCACTGTATAAAGCTCATTAGACCTGAGCTAAAGCATAGTTTTCATGCATGCTTGTGACAGGATGGGATTCATGAAGCATTTTTACTGAGGTCTTGCAAATAGCATTCAAGAATTCCCCACCCATCTGACAGGGATAAACATCCATCTCTTTTGGAATCAGTGCACAGCTAGTACTGGGCAGGCATTGGGGATCACCCTATGTGGGCGTGGCCAGCCTTGTCTCACACCACATTCATCATTAACGCCCATATTGGCCAGTGCCTGTCTTAGACCTGTCTGTTTGCTCAGACGGATGAGACTCAGACCACAAGCTCCCTGTGGTGAATGCCATCACTGCCTGACTCATTGTCACAGCGGACAGCCTAGCCTCAGCCACAGGCCACTGTTTCTCATAGTCATAAAAATTACATTCACCAAGCACTTGTTCCATGCCAGGCATGGGGTAAATCCTTTAACCATATTATCTTGCTGCATCCTAAGGCATCCTCTGGTTATCACACAGAAAGCAACCTTGGGCAGAGGGGCAGAGACAGTACTGTTAGGGAGAGTGACCACTCACCCCTCCCATCCTTTGGAGACAGCCCCCCCACACACACCCCGATTCCAGTTACCTCCTCTTGTCCTTGAACTTCAACTTCATCCTCTCCCCTGACTCTACTTTCTCCACTTAAATTTGCATCAGTCATTGCCATTTAAAACCCAAACATGGTCACCTGCCATATCTTTCTCTGTGTTGAATGTCCCCTCTTCACTCTCCAGCCAAGCTTCCCCAAAGTAGAGTCACACATCACACAGGCTCTCCTCTCTCCCTGCTCAACCACCTGCAGTCTGGTTTCTCTCCCACTCCTCTGTCATGCTTTCCATTTTTTTTTTTTTTTTTTGGACAGGGGTAGGGTGGTGTGGTGGAGAAGGAAATGGCTACCCACTCCAGTGTTCTTGCCTAGAGAATCCCAGGGATGGTGGAGTCTGGTGGGCTGCCATCTATGGGGTCGCACAGAGTCGGACACAACTGAAGCGACTTAACAGCAGCAGCAGCAGAGTGGTGTGGGGGCTTTCCTACTTGGCAAATCCAGAGAATTTGGTCCTTACCTTCTTAACATACTGTGTGGTCACTGGCCAGAACATGGGGACCCAACACACTGTTCATCAGTGGCATCTCCTTTCCTCAGATCTTTTCCTTCCTTTGTATCTCTGCTGCTGTTGCTAAGTTGCTTCAGTCATGTCTGACTCTGTGCAACCCCACAGGTGGCAGCTCACCAGGTTCTGCCATTCCTGGGATTCTCCAGGCAAGAATACTGGAGTGGGTTGCCATTTCCTTCTCCAATGCATGCAAGAGAAAAGTGAAAGTGAAGTCGCTCAGTTGTGTCCAACTCTCAGTGACCTCATGGACTGCAGCCTACCAGGCTCGTCTGTCCATGGATTTTCCAGGCAAGAGTACTGGAGCGGGGTGCCATTGCCTTCTCCTCTGTATCTCTATCACCTCAAAAAAATGGGCTCCACCAATTTTCCTTCCCTAAAGCAAAGTCTCTAATCAATCCTTCAACATCGCTTTCCATCTTTCCCATCTATTCTCATCCACCAGGGTGTGAGTTTCAAAATGTACATGGGATCATATCATTCTCTGCTCAAATACCAGTTATTTAAAAGTTTACCCTCCTTTCCATGTCCTTCAAGTCCCCAGATGGATTTGCTGCTCTTGATTTCATCTTTGGGTCACATTGTGACCAACAGGAACTTCCCACCATGTCCTGTGCACACCGAACTCGCTTCACATCCCTAAGCTTCTGCACTACATTCTCTCATTTGTCCGGAATTCTTCTCCTTCTATCTGCTCGAGGAACTCTTGCTCACCCTTCCAGACCCAGCACATTTCACTAGGAGACTTCCCTGATGCTCACAGTCATGCACCTCCCCTCTGGGCTTCCATAAGCTCATTTCTGGCTGTGTAACTCAGAATCGTATGGAGCTAAGAGTTGGACCATGAAGAAGGCTGAGTGGCAAAGAATTGATGCTTTTGAACTGTGGTGTTGGAGAAGACTCTTGAGAGTCCCTTGGACTGCAAGGAGATCAAACCAGTGAATCGTAAAGGAAATCAACCCTGAATATTCATTGGAAGAACTGATGCTGAAACTGAAGCTCCAGTACTTTGGCCACCTGATGTGAACAGCCAGTTCATTGGAAAAGACCCTGATTCTGGGAAAGACTGAAGGCAAAAGGAGAAGAGGGAGGCAGAGGATGAGACGGTTGGATGGCATCACCAATTCAATGGATGTGAACTTGGACAAATTCCAGGAGATGATAGGGTACAGGGAAGCCTGGCATGCTGCAGTCCATGGGGTTACAAAGAGTCAGACACGACTTAGCAACTGAACAACAACAACTCAGAATCCACCATCACACTGTGATGGGTTATTCCTAAGCATCCTCACCACACTATGGCATCCTGGTGAGCAGAGGCCAGTAGCTGGTTTGTCTCCATGATTCCCATGCCCAGCACTCTACCTGGGGGAGGCCTCATTCTACCAGTTTTCAACTTCTGCTTAGTGCACAAGGCTGTAGGTCACATGTGTGCACCCCTTTCCAGCATGAGACAGATGCCCTGCGGTGGGGCTGAGGGAACCTGTAGGAGCAGTGAGGGCCTTGTGCCCCTGAGTGGTAGAGTGAAGCGAAAGTCGCTTAGTCGTGTCTGACTCTTTGCGACCCCATGGACTATACAATCCTTGAATTCTCTAGGCCAGAATACTGGAGTGGGTAGCCTTTCCCTTCTCCAGGGGATCTTCTCGACCTAGGAATTGAACCCAGGTCTCCTGCATTGCAGGCAGATTCTTTATAGACTGAGCTACTGGGGGAGCCCAAGTGGTAGAGGTTTTGGTGAAACACAAGTGGCAGAAGAGAAACTGAACCATCCCTGATCCATCTGTGTCCCTGGGAGCGGAGGAGACCCACCCTGGTCGATACTTTGTCCAAGTCTGTTCATTTGCTTCCCATTCAAGAAGAAAAGCAGTGGGTTTCCGTGAATGATGAATTTTTCATGTTTATTTAAAACAGCCTTCATATGAAGCAAGCACGTCTCCTCCATGGCTGTGCTCCAGGGCACATGCATTTGTGGGCCATGAACGGGGGTCTCTGGGAGCCACGGTTGCTGAGTCCAGGGCTACATAGATCTAAATCCTTTCCTTCCAAGATCAGGAGCAGACTTGACTGGCCCTCCCTGGAGAGCAGACTCAGACAGCCAGGAGAACCTGAACATCCATCTTATGGTCTTAGAAGCCAGCACGGTGCCTGGGTTCACAGCATACCCTTGTGGAGGTGGCCCAGGTCTGGGCCACTAATAACTACTAGAACCCCATTCATTATTTATTTGTTTGCTGCTGCTGCTGCTGCTGCTGCTAAGTCGCTTCAGTCGTGTCCGACTCTGTGCGACCCCATAGACGGAAGCCCACCAGATTCCTACATCCTTGGTGTTCTTCAGGCAAGAACACTGGAGTGGGTTGCCATTTCCTTCTCCTTTACTCACTTTTTAAATAAATACTCATGCACTATTGTAGGCACTTGGAAGATAGGATAAAGCAAACCAGATGAGCTTCTGCTCCCATGGAGTTTACATGGTGGGGGTGGGGGGAGTGACAGAAAAGAATAGAGAAATAAAGAGATAAAGGATACAGAGACAAAGGGGATGGATCCAAATAACAATAAGTGCCAGGAAATAAAGCTGCCCCTAGGCTGATTGCCTCCCTGCAATGCTTCGCTCCTGACCCTTTTCCTATGAGGTCCCTGCCGGGACAGGCAAGCCAGGCCCAGTGTCTGGGAAGCTAAAACAATGATGGGTCCCAAGTCCTGCACTGTCCTGATGACAAGGACGCATTTCTGCAAGTAGGTAGCTTGGATCCTTCTGTGTCTGGACAAAGAGTCTGTCCACAGCAGAGTTGGCCTCCAAATAAATCTTCCTAAAGGAAATGTCAGGGCCACTTCCTACTCATCTAGGCTGTAGCCCCCTGTTTGGGGTCCTCCCCCTGCAGAGAGAGTTTGTCTAGCACCAGGTCCCCAGCAACATCCTTAGGAAGGAGGCCAACTGAGACCAGAAAAAAAAAAAAAACCCAACAACAACAACTTTAAAAAGGGGGAGTGGAGAGGGAACCAGAGAGAAAAGAAAATTTGCTTTATCCGTCCTCAGAAGCCCTCAGGAAGTGCGCTGGCAGGGCTCAGAGCCAGGGTCTCCTTGTCTAAGCTCCCTGCTCTCTCATCCGCGTCCTCGTTTTTCTTAATTACATACAGACAGGCTTTTTGAAGCCTCTCTGATCTGTTGCCACGGTTACTACTGATGAAAGCTTCCTGCTAAAAGGGCTAGGAAAACTCAGTCCTTTTAAAGGATGGGAAAACTGCTGAGCTGTGATTCTCTGGGTGGGAGGAACATGGTGGATTCTGGACTGTGGGGATGGGTCTCCAGGGTCTTCCAGGATGTGCCTGAGAAGTTAGCTCAGCCCACATGAAGCATGGATGGCACTGGGAATTCAGAAAGTTAGGCAGAATTTATCCTTCTAGAGCCATAAGCTACCCAGTGTTGTCACACTGAGATGAAATCTCTCGCTTCTTAATGTGTTTCAGGCCAGATGAATTTTTTTTTTTAAATAATTGAGAGACAGAGTGGGTGGGAAAGAGTAGGTGAGTTTATTTGTATAAAGCTGGAAATAAGAGCACTCTTGAGTAATCAGAGGGGAAATATGCTTAAGACAGGTAAGCCTCGAAAGCCAATTTTATCAGGAATCTTAAAAAAGCCAACATCTAGTTTCAGAATTTAGATATGAATTTCTGGCTGGTCCAAAGTACAGAGCAGGCAATGTCCAGCCAACTGTGCATTGCTGTCGCCAGAGTTTGTGTCCTTGTATCCCTCACCATGGAGGCCAGGTGAAGATGACAATCACAGGAAGGTGATGTACTCCTGGGAGCCCCCTGTGCAGGCTGGAATTGGACCCCTCTGCCTAAGGCCAGAGATGAGGTCCTCCCTTGTTTGTGAGTGACCCCTTGAAGAATCTGATGAAAGCAACAAAGCTTTTCCTGAGAAAAATGAACATGTATTTGAACATATATGCATGTTTTCAGAGACTCTAAGGGATCTCTGAAACCAACCAACAAACCTCTTAAATGTTTTCACCAACAAAATTTTAGAAAAGATTATCTTGTTGGCAAAGCTTAGGAATGTGAACTTCTAAGCCTTAATTTTCTCATCTGAAAAATGGAAGTTTTGAAGATTTAATGAGATAATAAGTCCAAGGGTTTAGCTGTGTAGATGGTACACAGAAAAACTTAGTTAATGTCAGCTGCTATTAGTATTCGTATTGTCATTATTGAGTGAGCTGGAATCCTGACCCTCTCATCAAACTAAGGCTAATCTAGTTCAGTCACTTATTCTTTGAGCTGAGACCCATTCTTGAGCAGATGCCCAGACCTGTGCAGGGAGCCATAAAGATATAGAGGTTACAGCCCGTAATGTTGGAGAGCCCCTATGTTTATTACTGAGACAAGATCCCTTACCTATGGAATACTGGGAATTGTGGACACGTTTAGCTAAGGATCAGAGCAAGTGATCCAGACACAAAGAGTTACAGACAGATGTTTGAGGAATGGTAAGATCAACGCAGAAAGAATTTTTCAAGATGATGTCTGGGCATCTTGCCCACAGATGGGAGCTGTACTTGGGGAGAGGCACTTTGAAAGCCATTTGCTCTAATTCTATGCCCTCTGGGCCACCTAACCCCTGCAAGCACCCCCTAGGCATAGGCCTAGTCTTGGGTATGGGGCTGCGTCTCCAGCACGGTTCCACACTTTTTTGTCTTTTGGGCTTAAAATCTCTGTGTGCACTTATACATCTGCTTTCTGTTCTCCCAAAAGGCAGTCTGACTTTGGCACAGTATCTGGTCTTGCTTGTTCTCCTTCCTCCTGTGGGCAGGGAAATCCCTCTTTTATACTTCTAGAGCAAACTGTGTCCTCTACTCAATATCCTCTTAGGAGAAAGAGTTGAAATAGGATCTGTGAATGAGCCAGAAAGGACATGGGATACTCAAGAGTCTGGGATGCAGAGTTAGTGTTCTCATGGCTAAGAAGAGTCAAGATTGTGGTTTGGAAAACTAACTGCATATTTTAATGTGAGTTGAGAGTTAAGAAGGTATAGAAAGGGAGATCAGAAAATAACATCACAGACAGAGGTGGCAAAAAAAAGTATGTTGTGAGGGGCCAGGAAGACATATGAGGAGCAGGACCAGATGGGTTATTGAAAATGACGGTACTATCAAGACATCTCTACTCATGGCCCACTGTGACATACCTACTTTAAGAAATTGTGTCTGAGTGATTAGAAGGCTTCCTAGAGAAGAATAAATGTCTTTGAGATTTTGTGAAGAAACAGGAGTCAAGGAGAAGAAGCAGACATGGAATTGGGGGCTGTGTAGATCTAAAGAGGTCTTCTATCAAAGCAAAACATACAGGAAACTAAATCAGCCTGGTGGTTATGCCTTTGTCCTCAGTACAGAATGTAGGGCTGAAAGCAGAATGGGCTGGAGTGTAATATAAGCCCAAAAAGCGAACGTTTGCAACTGTCAGAAAGGTAGTAGAGTTACCAAGTAAACATGAGGTCAGCTTCATGTTCAGTGGTGGTTCCTTCTTGGGTAACCTGTTTTTTGAAAACAACGTCAAAACAAAAAGCCCTCTGTATTCTCTCTGGCTGCCATGTGTAGCTTTGACACTCTTCAGCCTAAGTTCAGCTCTCAGTCTTTCTCTCTGCACTTTTCTTTTCCTCCTAAGGCACCAATTCCTCTTCCACCATTCCTTCACTAGGTGTAGATTTCCTGGGGAAGGCTAGACAAGAATGACCACTGTGCTAGTGGAAAGCCTTGTGATGCAGGGGACCATGCTGGTTCAGCACCTTGGAGAGGGGCATGGGTCGGCTTGCTCACTCCTTTCACTGGGATTCCCTGGATGGCAGTAGGCAGTTTCTAAAGATCTCTTTCAGGTACCAATAACACCATAATAATAGGAGTCTGTGACAGCAGGGGTTGGAAGGTCTTGTCTTTGGAGGTGGGATGGGTATGTGACTATTTGAGGCCATATCAAGGGACCAAGAGGAAGTTATAAGGAATCTGAAGAAAAGCAGTGGCATCAAGTGGACAGACTGCTGAGGCACACTCCATTCAATAAAGAAGTTAAGAGGGGCTTAGGGTCTTTGGAAAAAGCAGACCAAGTGTTGGCTATAATTCATGAGTGACAAGACTCGACAATTGGAACTCTGTTTTGCTCAAGGTGAAGATGGTAATATCTCAAGTCCTAAAATGGCTTTTCCTAAAAGGGAGTCAGTTGTGCTGGGGGCTTGAAGCACAGAACTGGAAAGCTGAGTCAAGTTTGTCTCTGGTTACTCCCCCTAAGAATGTAGGCTGTCTCTCCTGAGGCAAGGAGGAGAGGACATTGAAACCTGGAGCTGTCGTGTTGCTTTGTTTTTCTTAATTGCCCCAGGGGCAATTTTATATTGCTTTGAATGAGTTTAAACTAGACCCCAGGGACTGAAGTGACTTAGCAGCAACAGTAGCAGGGACATGCCTTCCTGTGAACAGACACCTGTGCCATCTGCATGGACATCTGAAGGACAAGGCTTTGATTTGGTTACATGTGTTTGTTTCATACCACTGAGTGAGGATTAATTTCGGTCATTCATCTAGAAGATTTCTACAAGGATCATCTGAAAGATCAGAGAGATGGCCGTGGCTCCCATTTTAATAGAGTTCTACATGGAGTTGTGAATTTCATTTCAACAACAAATCCTACATGCACAGTACTATCATAGGCATTTTGGCACATAAGTTAATGAAGCCTCATTTTCCCAATATCCCATGAGGTAGGAACTATTATCCCCACTTTATGTATAAAGAAACTGTAGCTCAGAGACACTAAGTAACTTGCCTAAATTATGTGGTGGGTGAGTGCTGGAATACAGACTTGAGTACAAGCCTGGATGTTCCCAAAGCTCATCGTTAACAACTCTTCCCCCCAGGGTGGAGGCTCCTAAGACTGCAGGGTGCAGATGTGATGCAAATACAGCCAGGTGCTGGGGGCAGGGGGCCGGTCTCTCAGGAAGGCAGGAAGCTCTTGTTTCTGAACCATTTTAGTAGCTTCCCTGTAGACACAGAGCAACCGCGGTTCCAGGGCTGGGCTGAGCGTGTCTGCATATGTTGCTCATTAGGGTCTTGGAAACACTGGGCCTGTACTCAGGCAATTCCCCTAATCATAACAGTTAGTAATAAGAAGAAACGACTAGTCAAAACAAGGAGGGACTCTGCTGAGAGGGATTTCAGGAGCATTAAAGAACCCAGTGTTACACATTTCTCCAAACACCAATGTTTGCTGAAAGTATTTCTTGTTTCACCTGCTTCGATGGAGCTAATTGTGTGGGAGAGGGGGGGTGGGTTCACTTTCTGGGAAAAGAGGCCCCTCTCCCTGACCTAAATTGAAGCCTGAGCATCTAGGTTTCTCCAGGGCTGCAGAAGCCCTTGGAGGACGGCTGAGGCCCCTGCCTTCGTGAGGCAGTGCATCCCAGCAGGAATGGCTTACAACCATCTGTGTCACTGCCTGTGGGGACAGGAGGCTGAATCTTCTATTTGTGGCCCCAAGTGAGGCCAGAGAGAAGGAAGCTTGGATAGGATGTCCCCTGCAGATTTCCGGGGACACTTCCATCAAGGAGAGATAGAAGTCATGTCATCTTAAAGACCTGGTCTTCAAGACCTCCTTCCGGGCCCTGAAATGAGGCCTCAGGGATTTCTGAAATGGTGAAAGATGTGCTGGAAAATTGGGCTGAGGGCTAGCTTTGTGACTTTAGGCAGGTTATTTGCATACTCTAAGACTAATCTTTCACTCCTGGCTGATCCATCCATGTTCCTGAGACTCTATGTTACACTAAGACCCATATATAAGATTATGGTATGACAAGTTCCCTGGGGTCTACCCTGAGGAGCTGAAAGTGTGCAGGGAAGGTAGGCACCTGCACAGCAGTCACACCAACCACTGACTGACAAGGCTGGTGGACACACACCTCCGGGCCTGGAGATGGCCACACACTGTGCTGCAAGGGGACACACAGTGTCCCGGCTCTCTTCTCACCGATGAGGGAATCAAACAGCTGAATATACGTGAGGCTGTCAGTGTATCTTAGTGCGCTCCACATGCACTAAAAACTATCTGGTTCAGTTCAGTTGCTCAATTGTGTCCGACTCTTTGCGACCCCATGAATCGCAGCACGCCAGGCCTCCTTGTCCATCACCAACTCCCAGAGTTCACTCAGACTCACGTTCATCAAGTCCATGATGCCATGCAGCCATCTCATCCTCTGTCGTCCCCTTCTCCTCCTGCCCCCAATCCCTCCAGCATCAGAGTCTTCTCCAGTGAGTCAACTCTGCGCATGAGGTGGCCAAAGTACTGGCAGTTTCAGCTTTAGCATCATTCCTTCTAAAGAAATCTCAGGGTTGATCTCCTTCAGAATGGGCTGGTTGGATCTCCTTGCAGTCCAAGGGACTCTCAAGAGTCTTCTGCAACACCACAGTTTAAAAGCATCAATTCTTCGGCACTCAGCCTTCTTCACAGTCCAACTCTCACATCCATACATGACCACTGGGAAAACCATAGCCTCGACTAGATGGACCTTAGTTGGCAAGGTAATGTCTCTGCTTTTGAATATACTGTCTAGGTTGGTCATAACTTTTCTTCCAAGGAGTAAGAGTCTTTTAATTTCATGGCTGCACTCACCATCTGCAGTGATTTTGGAGCCCCACAAAATAAAGTCTGACACTGTTTTCACTGTTTCCCCATCTGTTTCCCATGAAGCCATGGGACCGGATGCCATGATCTTCATTTTCTGAATGTTGAACTTTAAGCCAACTTTTTCACTCTCCTCTTTCACTTTCATCAAGAGGCTTTTTAGTTCCTCTTCACTTTCTGCCATAAGGGTGGTGCCATCTGCATATCTGAGGTTATTGATATTTCTCCCCGCAATCTTGATTCCAGCTTGTGTTTCCTCCAGTCTAGTGTTTCTCATGATGTACTCTGCATATAATTTAAATAAGCAGGGTGACAATATATAGCCTTGATGTACTCCTTTTCCTATTTGGAACCAGTCTGTTGTTCCATGTGCAGTTCTAACTGTTTCTTCCTGACCTGCATACAGATTTCTCAAGAGGCAGGTCAGGTGGTCTGGTATTCCCATCTCTCTCAGAATTTTCCACAGTTTACTGTGATCCACACAGTCAAAGGCTATCTGGTAGTTACTCATAAATCCCTGTCCATCCATCCACCTTCCAGCAAAGAAACTGTGACCATGTACACACCTGTGCAGTGACTAGAAGACACCATCTGGGACATCTGACATGAAGGCCCTCTGAAGACATCTTCCTGCTTATGACTTCTGAGGCCCTAGACAGAGTTCCTTTATGGGATTTACCAGGTTTAAAACTAAACCTGCAAAAAACTAAGATCATGGCATCTACTCCCATCACTTCATGGCAAATTGATGGGGGAAGAATGGAAACACCGACAGATTTTATTTTCTTAGACTCCAAAATGACTGCATGGTGACTGCAACCACGAAAGTAAAAGACACTTGCTCCTTGGAAGAAGAGCAATGACAAGTTTAGACAACGTATAGAAAGCATAGATATCACTCTACCAACAAAGGTCCATATAGTCAAGGCTATGGTTATTCCAACAGTGAAAGTTATTCCAGATGTGAGTGTTGAACCCTTAAGAAGGCTGAGCACTGAAGAACTGATGCTTTCAAACTGTGTTGGAGAAGACTCCTAAGAGTCCTTTGGATAGCAAAGAGATCAAATCACTCAACCCTAAAGGAAATCAACCCTAAATATTCACTGGAAGGACTGATGCTGAAGTTTAAGCTCCAATACTTTGGGAACCTGATGCATAGAGCTGGCTCACTGGAAAAGACCCTGATGCTGGGAAAGATTTAGGGCAAGAGGAGAAGGGGATACGACAGACAATGAGATGGTTGGATGTTATCACTGACTCAATGGACATGAGTTTGAGCAAACTCCAGGAGATAGTGAAGGACAGGGAAGCCTGGCATGCTTAAGTTCCTGAGGTGGCATGATTTAGTGACTGAACCACAAAGCTTGTCTATAGGGCTCCTACCCAGGTTAGGGAAGGCTGGACACTCCTAGACCCTGCTAATGGCATCTCTGGCTCAAGTATCCCCATATGGCCCCCATAGACCTTCCTCCTGAAAGGTCCATACACTAGGCCAGATCCTGCCAGGCACTCTCCAAGGTGTTTGCTGTCACCAGAGGTGACAGTCTAATATGAGGTCTCAAGGCTACTGCATGAGTGGCAGTCATCTCTCCTCGCCATCCCCAGAGAGAAGGTGGTGCCCACGGAGGAGTCTTGCATCTCCACAGTTCTTCACAAATGACCAACAACCCTTTCACTGTGTGACAGAATTTTTCTAGTTGTCATAATTCTCTGTCATTTTTAGAGACTGTGTAACAGAAAGGCATCAAAACAATAGCTGGGAAGAGACTATGGGTTACATAGTAATGGGTTATTCATTTAGTTTTCTCTAGGAAAACACAGAAGATAAAGAAGAGTTTTCAAAACAAATTTCATATCTGCTATCATTCCCCTGGGGCTCCCCAGATGGCACGGTGGTAATGCAGGAGACACGGGAGATGCAGGTTCCACCCCTGAGTCAGGAAGATCCCCTGTGTGAGGAAATGGCAACCCTCTCCAGTACTCTTCCCTGGAGAACCCCATGGGCAGAGGAGCTTGATGGGCTACAGCTCATGGGGTTGCAAAGAATCTGACATGACTGAGTGACTGAGCATGCACACAGGAGAACCTCCCAGCACCACCCCATGTGGTTCTAAAAGAGACTTGTGCTGCCTCTTTCTGGGTGTACAAAAAGGCCCAGGATCCTAAGACAACAATTCAAGGTCAAGGGAACACAAAGAAAAGTTGAAAAAGGCAGGGATACCTCCCAGAAATGTATGGGTCATCCAAAATCAAGTCCTGATTCTGACATGTCATAGACATACTCATTTTTGGCATGGAAAGGAATCTTGGAGGCTAGAGTGTGTCCCTGGTGGTCAATGCCCTCTACTGGTTGGCCAACTTCTGTTTGATTCCTCCAGTGATGGGAAGCTCACTATTCCCACCACCAGTAGGTCCTTTGCTAACAGTAATCACAACATCTTTGAAAAATATAATAAAAAAATCACCTATTCACAATAGCCACAAATGCCATAAAATTCTTATGATTAAATCTCACAAGGCTTGTGTAATGCTTGTATGAAGACAACTATAAAAGTTTACTTAAGGGCATAAAAAAAGACTTGAACTCATGCTCCTGGATGAAGAGATGCAGATCATAAAGATGACAGTCATCTCCAAAGTAACCCATATATTTAATGCTTTCCCAGTTCCAATGTAATAGGATTGGTTAATGAGTTGGGCCAAGCTGATTTCAAAGTTCATCTTGCAGATGAAAATGTTTAAGAGTTGGCAAGACATTTTGACAATGAATAATATGTACAGACTTCTTTTACCAGTTATTGAAATATACGACAAAGCTACTATCTTTAGAAAAGCTTAGAACTGGTCCCAGATGAGACTAAACAATCAATGGTAAGGAATAAAGATGAGTACAGACAGGCACTTAGTCTGTAACCAAAGAGGCATTTCACTAATACTTTGGATAATTCAGATGGGGCTGATTGGATGTTATTTTTAATAAGACAAATAAGAACATCAATATCACATCTTACACAAAGTAAGTTTTAGATAAAGGAAGGCACTAAAAATAAACACTATATAAAGAACTAAAATAAAGTGAGAGTATTTTTATATCTTAACGTGGGGAAGACATACACAAAACCCAGGCAAAAAGTCAAGACTCAGATCCCCCAAACCAGAAATTAAAAAAGGTCAAGTTTAAGCTCAAAAATTAAAAATCTTGAAAATGCCAAAAATGTATTCATAAATAGAGCAAAAAATAAGTAGGTGAAGGTGAAATCGCTCAGTCGTGTCTGACTCTTTGCGACCCTGTGGACTGTAACCTACTAGGCTTCTCCATCCATGGGATTCTCCAGGCAAGAATACTGGAGTGGATTGCCATTTCCTTCTCCAGGGGATCTTCCTGACCCAGGGATCGAACCTGGATCTTCCGTATTGGAGGCAGAGGGCTGCACAATCCCAAGTGGCTCAGGAGGTAAAGAACCCATGTGCAGTGAAGGAAATGCAGGAGATGTGGGTTCAATCCCGGAGTCAGGAAGCTCTAATGGAGGAAGACGTGGCAACCCACTCCAGGTGCCTAGAAAATCCCATGGACAGAGCATCCTGGAAGGCTATGGGCCATAGGGTCACAAAGCGCTGGGCATGACTGAGCACATACACATAAGCGGGCTGGGGAGCAAGACGTCACACTTAATTAACAGGCATCTAGAAGTCAATTTTTAAAAACAGAAAAAGGGCAAAAACAGTCAATTTCCAGGAGACAAAATAAATTGGTCAATAAATGTATGAAAAAGACATAGTAATTTATATTAAGGGAAATATGGTCAAAATTTTTAGGAGGTCAGTCAAACTGGCAAAAGCCAGAGTCTTGATAACATCCAGTTGAGCCCGTAGGTGGAGAAGCAAGATGTACACCACTGAGGGGGGGGGGGGG
>SJYC01063684.1:0-45559 GCA_006408675.1 Madoqua kirkii
AGCCCGTAGGGTAGGTGAAGAAGCAAGATGTACACCACTGGGGGGGTGGGGGGGTGGTGGTGCAGGGTGTCACCTGGTCAAGGCCTAGTCCTCTGGGACAACACTTTGATTGGCTTTCTGAGTACATATGCCCAGCAACCCAGCAATTCTATATCTAGGTTAATTTCCTCCACAAATATAGGCTTGTGTGCCTCAAGGTATGTCTGAGCATTTTCATTTTTATTTATATTAGTGAAATGCTGTGTTGACCACCTATGAGGGACTATATAACACAGCAGAGGTGGCTGTGCCTCCACCCTCTCCCCTCTCCCCCACTGTTCCCCCCTCCATCATCTTCCGTGTCCCTCACCTGCCAATTCTCCTCTCTTCCCCAGTCTTGCTGAAGGTCATTTCCAAGCCACTTCCATAGAGCTCACAAAATGACCCTTGACCAATGACACGCAATCCTTCACTGTCTCAAGTAGGCAGCAGCATTAGTTTGATGTCAGACCATCTCAAAGGCAATGGAACTCCTTCCTAAGGATTGAAGCCTAGCACTGAGGCCAAGGAGCCCTACCTGGTCAGGTCTGGGCGGAAATCGGGCCCTGCCACTCACAAACAAATGGGTGAGCTAGGGCACTAGCCATGCTGGACCTCAGTTCTCTCATCTATACACTGGGAATAACAGTAGTACCACTTTATGTTCTGTGAGGATAGCTGAGAAAATCCACGTCAGGGGCTTAGTCAGCACCAGTTATCATGCTAGACTTACTTGCTTATGCTCTTGATCCAGTTGGTTGTGGCCAGGGGTACCAGGCACATGGTACTTGGGGTCCACTCAGAAAGGGCCTTAGCCATAGGCCATGGTGCTGTACAGCCTTCACCATGCTTGGGAGGCAGGCATGGGTGTGGCTGACCCCAACAGAGCTGCCTGCAGCCCTTTCACTGGCATGACCGTAAAGCCTACCTTTTGCTCACAATAAGAGTGACCTCATGTGCAAGTTCCTCTGTGCTAGCCGGCAAATAGCACCCTTTTGGAGGGATAGAGTGGCTTTCTAACTTTCCTCACCGAGCACTGGCAGGGCTTTCCACAGCCCCCCTCCCCCAACCACCCACCTTCTAGGCATGTCTGATGCAGCAGAGCCAGCCGGTACCAAGCCGCATCTCAACCTCACTACACAGGTGCCATGCTGACCTCCTTCCACTCAGCAATGTTGAGCATCCTTTACTGCCACTTGCAAGGTGAGCAGAGCTTAGTGATAACCCAGAGGATCTGCTCAAAAACCACCTTGGACATGTTCTTGCAAGTCTAAGCCCACAGCCATGAGGGGCTAGGGGGAAGCAACACACCATGACTGCCATTGCCCCAGCCTTCTCTCTACAGAATGGGAAGGGAGGACAGAGGGAATTTTGTGTCCAAGTGGCATTCGGCCCTCTACCCATCAACTCCTGAGACCACTCACTCTTCTTAATGCAGTCTCAGAGTCAGAGCACCTTGGTTGTGCTGAGCAGAGGTGGTCTCACAGGTGACTTACGACTGGAGCCTGCTCTCTCTGTGTAAAGCCATCCATGACCATGTACCCTTTGGGGAGTCCCGACTTTAAGCCCACAGCCAACCCCCTATCATAGGAGTTTTCAATTGTCTGGCTCCAAATGTGTACTTTATAGCCAATTGCATGGAAATTTTCTCAGAAGACCAATACAGAGTTTCAAAATAAATCACTACAAAATGCTAGTGTCCTGGTCCTATGCCACACATAATTCAAAGAGGATAGGCAAGCCCACACTGACTACAAGACTCATGTCTTTCTACTTCACCCAACTTCCCATACAATTCAGAAACCCTCCTGGCAGGAATACGTCTTTGTACAATTCCAGTCAGCGTACTTTACTGATGACACAGGTAGCTTTGCTCACTTGGACAGTGTTCAGAATATACCCTTATACTAACTGAGAGTCAAAGACACCTGGAGCTCCTGGTCTTTGTCACACCCAAGCAAAGCCATCGGTGACATCTGTGGGTCTCTGGCAACTGCTTTGGGGCTTTCACATGTATTCACCAGCCAGGGGATATAGAAGACCACCATCATGGTTTGAGAAAGGGTCGAAAAAGGGTCGGCTAGTGCCAGGTTTCCAATATGGCAGCTAGAAGGACAGAGAATGAGAAAGAAGGTGGAGCCAGGAACTCCACCCAGTGTAATGGGGCTGAGGGTGGTTCTGAGTCCAGCTCCCAGGGAAGCTTAATGATCAGTAACAGAGGTGCAGTAGGCTCACACGGGTGCCAGGACTGATTGGCAGTGGTGAAATTGAAAGCAGATTGCAAAGAGGCAGCTGGCTGAAGGCCTAGGAGTGAGTCCCAGACCTAACCCCTTAGGGGACTTGGGCTTGGCCTCTGGTGTCAGAATTGGATCAAGATCTGATTCTGGGTTACATGGATGGAAGAAGGGAGGACTAGAGGAACCAGGACCCTAGTCACAGCTGGGGATCACCTGTGAGGAGCTGGGGACCAAGGTGGTCTGCACCAGCAATACCTGGATTTGAGATCACATCATGATGGAGTCGAGATGGGGATGATGGTATAAGATTCCAGCCAACCTAGGACGACTCTCCAGAAACAATTGCTCTAAAATGCCCATTCCCCCTGACCCCACATTTTCTGTTCTGATTTTGGAATGTGCAATTCAGATATGACTCAAACCTTATTCATAACAACCAAAACAAAGACAAGTTTTTGAGACCTTACCATACGTCTGATGCTGAGTTAGGTATATACATCACAACTCGGCACAGTGATAAACAATAGCCTCATTTTATGGAAAAGAAACGGAGTTTCAGAGAGGTTAAGTAACCACGGCAACAGAGGGGTAGAGTCGAGAGTGATGTCGGGTCTGCCTGATCCCAACAGCAGGGCTTTTACCACCTGGCTATGTCGGGTACCTACCATGTAAGCCCAC
The DNA here is from genome assembly GCA_006408675.1 of Madoqua kirkii. Taxonomy (NCBI): domain Eukaryota; kingdom Metazoa; phylum Chordata; class Mammalia; order Artiodactyla; family Bovidae; genus Madoqua; species Madoqua kirkii. The sequence continues at coordinate 2,934 of SJYC01063684.1, forward strand.
AGAGGGGATTAAAAAAATCAGATCAGTATGTCAACAGCTTCCAGTCCAGTGGACAGAGAAAGCCCCACACCTGAACAGATCTGAATAGAATATTCACAGCATGCCACCTTCTTTCCTGGGGATGAAGTAAGGTGCTGGCAGAAGAGAGACGATGTACAGCCACGTGCCTCTGTCTCCTCTTTTGAGGAGGAGAATTAGAGCAGGGAAGATTTAAGAACCCTGAGCCATAGCTGCCATCCAATTCCAGCATCCATCCCAGGCCAGCCCCGCCTGGGACCAAAGCTGCAAATTAGACATCAAAGCCATTGCCTGAAGGCTACCAAGGAGCATTCAGGACCCCAGTGACTCCCATAGCCATGCATGAGACAGCTTTGTTCTGATTCTCAAAATAGAGAAGAGAGTAGATTAAATGAATAAATTTTACCTCAATCCCCTCCTACTTCTGAAACTTCATTGTTAAAACAATGCTTTGTGAGCCTCAAGAAAACAGTGACAGAAACCAGCATGGGTCTCTAAGTTTAAGTCAGGCCAAATGACATTGTTTCTTTGTCTAAAAGTTTATGAGCCTTTAGAGAAAAAGAATATAGACAATGTACCTAGATTTCTAGGAGGGTAACTGAAAAAAGTACATAGAGACTTGTGTACCAAAGGAAGAAATGTTAGCTAAATGTTAATTCCAGTGCTTGGATTCAAGTTGCTTTGAAAATAGCACAAAAGTAGAATGCACAACTCCAATAATAGTAGTAAAACAAAATAGCTTACTTTCATTGACTGCATCCTGTATGCCAAACACTGTTCTAAATAGTGTTCTAAATATTACTCCATTTGTACCCTTGACAACACAGTGAGGCAGATGCTAATGCTCTGTTCATAATACACACCCAGTTTATGAATGAGAAAATGGAGACAGAGAGCTATGTCGCTTGCTCCACATCACGCAGCTGGAAAGTGTCAGAGCAGCGCTTGAACTCAGCCCTAGAGCACAGACCACAAAGCCCACACTCTCAGCCAGCTATGCTGATCCCTGTCAGTTGAAATCAGTTTTCAAAACGGTGTATACTTGAAAGAGCACGGTGCCCAAACCCATGAGGCCAAAAGGTCTGAAGTTACACGTATAAGTGCAGGAAAGAAAAGACCCAGATGGGCAGTATCTCCTGAAGAGACAAACGTTTTGAATGTTTATAAGAAGTCTGATTGGAGCCCATGGTGTGAGAGGCTGCACCAAAATGAACAGTTAACAGGATCCCAGTCTCAGAAGAGCCACCACATTTCTCTGGATCCTGCTCGGGGGTGAGGGTCATATGTCTCATCCTGGCTGCCATATTTTAAGCTGGATTGATAAGTGTGAGAGATTCAGAACAGGCAGCCAGGACGCTGAGGCTCAGGAGATCACGCACATTCAGGAGCAGATGACGTTTCGCCTACAGTAGGTGACTGAGGAAGGATGAGAAAGCTGTTCATAAGCAATGGAACCAAAGGTTCCACCTGCAGGACACTGCCCCTCAGTGATGGACCACTGGTGAGGAGGGAAGGAAGGCAGTGCCTGATCCAAGGCGCAGAAGCTCTCTCTTACAGTGATAGGTGATGGCTGCCTAGCAATGGGGTACAGCCACCCTGCAAAAAAATAAATCAGCTGTTTGTCATCACAAATATTCAGAAAGCTAAAAATGAAATGACCACTTCTCAGGGTTGCTGGAGAGACGAGGCTGACACCGGGGAGGCGTTTGAGAGGCAGGGCCTAGAAGGCCACTCCAAGTGTTAATAATCTGTGACTCCAAATGCCCATAAGATGAAATGTACTTAAGAAGAAAAACTGAAACAGAAATGTCAGCGCTTATGCCCAGCTATTAGCTTAAAACTTGGAGCTACATGATGCCTCCTAAGGGTTATATTCACTTAGGCCCAACAACTGTGAAAAGAAATTGTAGACCACAGACGTGTGAAAGGCCAAGGACACAGGCAATGCTGACCCTTCTTGAAACCGCACTGGCAGCTATAAACAGCTTTCAGCTCCCCTCACATGCCCTCAGCGCTACATCCAGGTGCATACACTATCCGAATCCAGGTGCTCAGAGAAACAGCTTACCCATGACACTTGTTCCTCTGTGACCCTTGTTGGGATTTCACCTCAAGGAAAACACACATTACCTCCACTTCAAAAACACAAAGTGAAAAAAAAAAAAGCACAAATGATGTTTTCATGTGCAGTGTGGATCACATACCAGGGTAAAGTCAAGTAGCTCCTTTACCTATAGAAAGGGGCACATGGTGGAGCTTTTCCTAAAGCCCTGATCAGTAATGAATGAGTAAAACTAACCTTGAGTGAAGTAGCCCTCTTTCAATAGGTTGCAACTCCTAGATGAAGAGGAATGTGTTTTTGAAAAGGTTGGTTTGGGAGAAGTATTTAAAATCACTCCCAATGTGTAGGCATGGGAGCAAGCAGTCCCCAGTTTATAACACTGGATTCCTGTGCCCTGTGGAGTGCATCGTCCTGGGGGAAGCTTCCTGCTGTATTGGAAATAAAGGGCCCTTTCCTGAAATGATGGCACCCAGAGGCTACTTCTGGACCTCCTCACTACATGGTGAGAAGGACCATCTGAGGGGTGAGACCCATCACTCCATCACTCTACTCACCTGATCCTCCATCTGAGCTCAGGGGACCGGTCCCCACCAGCCACCAGTCACTTTGCTTCTGCTTCAGTTTCCCCCTCCACCCTCCCTGAGCCTGCTCCAGCCAGGCGCTGCTCACTCATCTCTACTCTCTCTCCTCCATCACTGTAATGGAAACTGTGCCAGAGCAGGTGGGGGTGGTTCTGAGAACTAGTGAGATCCTCCCCTGAAACACTCAACACTGACACACACTCACATCACATCCCCTCCTCTTTTCTTCTTCCTTGGGTATGTATTCATACCCTCCCAACCCCCTGTCTCTCCAGTCTGCTACACAAAACACTGAGAGGGAGGAGCAGGTGCTTTGATTCCACTCGGCAGGAATTCACTCAATGGCCTTTATGCCCAGGAGTCATAAAGCGCTGGACAGAGAAACATGACTAATTCTAAAGCAATGTTCTCAAACTTTAGTGAGCTTCAGAATCACCTGGAGGGCTTGTTAAAACTCAGATCTCTGCCTCCTCTTCTCCCCACTCCCCCTCCCCAGAGTGCCTCATTCAGGAGATCTAGAGAGGTGCTGAGATTTGTATTTCTAACTAGTCTGCTACACAAAACACTGAGAGGGAGGAGCAGGTGCTTTGATTCCACTCGGCAGGAATTCACTCAATGGCCTTTATGCCCAGGAGTCATAAAGCGCTGGACAGAGAAACATGACTAATTCTAAAGCAATGTTCTCAAACTTTAGTGAGCTTCAGAATCACCTGGAGGGCTTGTTAAAACTCAGATCTCTGCCTCCTCTTCTCCCCACTCCCCCTCCCCAGAGTGCCTCATTCAGGAGATCTAGAGAGGTGCTGAGAATTTGTATTTCTAACAAGTTCCCTGGTGACACTGAGGCTGCTTGTCCAAGCACTGCATTTAGAAACCACGGCTATAAAGGAAACCATTACTGGCCATCTTGTCAAGCAAAAGCCAGCAGGACCCAGGATTGGTGGAAGAAGGTTATGATCTGATGCCCTTACAGACTTTTCACAGTGGCATGAAGACTATCAGACCTTTCTGCCGAGGAGTTCCTTTTCTCTATCATCTCAAGGCCCCTTCTATCCCCTGAGTCCTGCTCTCTTCTTCTTTATCCTGCCTGGAAAGACCAAGTTTGGGCAATGCCACACTCCTGGGCAGTCCATCCAAGGACTATGTTCCCTCTATCATAGGGACCACTCTGCTGCCCTGGGACAGTTGGGAGGAAAGAGGTTAACAGCTGCCAACAAAGATGAAACAGAGAGAGAAATGGGAGCAGGCAGAGATGGGAGAAGGAAGAGTGGATGCTTTTCCTTTGTTGTGGGAGGCAGATTCAAGAGCAAGAGTAACAGCAGATCTCTATCACCACATGGCCATCTCCAACATCCTCCTCAGAGCTACCAAAGGGTAGTTCTCAATGTGTGTGAGGTTGTGGCACTGGAGGCAGGCAGTCATGAGCTTTCATCCTGGGGCTTCCATGACATCCAGTCATTAATTCCCACAACCTCCTAATCTGAGTTCCATCATGCCCAATTCAGCCAATAAGAAGCCCCAGTTCACAGAAGATGTCACATGTCCCAGGCCACACACCTCAGGATCCACACCCAACGTGCCTGCCTTGCTGCTCAGCCTCTCTGAGTCAGGAGGAAAGTCAGAGGTGGTCACCGGGGGACCACAGGGACTGGCCGCCAACGTGTCTCCCATGAGAGGGGAGAGCAGTATAGGACAATAATTTCTGGAGTCTCTTCTAACACTCCACCTCTGTGATCGAAACTGCAGAGGTAACCGAGTGCATTTGAAGAAGAAATAAAGAAACAAGACAAGTACTAGCTTGTCTCTGTGATCCATCAAAGTTCTTCCCATGTGGGTGATGGAGAAAAAGGGTTTTTGTGGTCAGAAATGTAACAAGGCAATTATTTTTACACCAATCCTTTCACATAGTTTTCACAGACAGCAATTTTATAAGACATAATTATCTATTTTCACCTGCTTCATAAATTCCTCCTTTCCATTTCTTCCCCCATAAATAGAAATTACTTAAAACTGAAGACATGCATTTTGGTGCTCACAGTGCTGCACGCTTCCTCATGCATTCCTGGCTCCCACCTCTCTCCTGCTGGCCCACCCATCATACTTCTGGGGCCATGAGACCCTCCTGCAAAAGAAGTGAGTCTGACCCGGAGGAGTCATGGAGTCCCCGCTCCCTGAGAACCGAGAGCCCAGCACCCTGGCCACCGCTCCCGCCCTGTTTCTCAGCATCTCTCAGTTCTGGAGGCGAGCTGCACCTGGAGTCCTCAGCTGCTCTGTCTTCAGCTCCCTCCTCCACGGGCTGGCTGCTCCCAGTGGCCGTCACCTTCTCATTTGTTTTCGAGAGCTCTAGGCCAAGGTGAACGGTGACTGTGATCTGAGCTGCACGATAGATTCTGCTGTGACACTCGGGGCTGGCATCAAACCTGTTCTCCCCCTAAGGACATCACTTTTATTTTTAGATCTCCAATCATGCTGGAAGCTTCCATATCTGCTGCAATCTTCACACTTTCCAGGGATGTAACCAAAGCAAGTTCTAACACTGATTGAGAGTTTACTATGAACCAGGAACTGAGCCAGAGACTCCACAATATGATTTTGTTTAATCCTCATAACAACCCAGAGAAGCATGCATTATTATGAGGTCATGAGAAGAAAACAACAGCACACAAGAAAGCTAAGAAACTAGTTCACTTCACAGAAACAGTAAGAGACAGAGACAAGCTTCAAACTTCCGTCTGTGAAGTGCCAAGCCCACCTTCCCAATGCTACATGCAAACTGATGATCCAATCAGCTTTCCCAGGACCTACTCAAGGAGACTGGGGCAGTTTGGGGTGCCAAGACTCCCCAGGGGGCCTCAGGAGGAGGAAGTGGAAGGAGAAAGGTGAGCAACTTCCTCAGTTGAAGTCAGTAACCTTGATGTTCAGAGTCTCAGTCCCCAGCCTAGAGCCTTGCAGCCCTTCCTGGCTGGTGGGGCTAGACATTCCCTTTGACCTCTCCTGCCCACTTCTCTAAGTAGCCTACTGATAATTCCTCCCCATTAAAGGTGGCCCCATTGAGCACTCCATATAGCCTAGCCTCTTTCAAGGGGTTCTGGTAGCAGGGGTTGGGGTGGGGGTGATGTCACCTGTGATCTGTGACCTGCCTCTAGCCATCCCTAAGCTCTCACCTGATCCCATCCACGGCTTAGGTTGTTCTTCTGTCTCTGAGGGCAGCCCTGACATGCTGCAGCGTTGCACCCTAAACTCTTATATCAGTCTTCTCAGTCCTCCCTTCCTTCTCTCCAAACCCTGCTGAGAACAAGGCTTCTTCCTGAAAATGAGCACATGGGGCCCTGGCAGGACAAGGGGGCAGTTGGCCAGGTATGATGCAGCAGATCCAGAATGCCAGGACTGGCAAACTCAAGGAGGATGGAGAAGAAGGAAGAAGGGAGCTGGGTGTCCAAGATCCGCAGCAGTAACATCATCACAGACTCATTCACACAGCTCCCTATGCCCCTCTTCTCTGACTTCTCTAAAAGCCCACCCCAGCCCTTTGACACAGCCTTGGGGTGCATCCAAGACCCTGCTGAATCCATGAACTTTGTCAAGCACAGGGCTAGACACTGTGCTTGGACTTACGGCTCCCGGGGCGTCTCATCAGTCAAGGAGATCCTAGGTTCTCCCCAGAGATTAAAAAGAAAACAAAGAAATGCCCACACAGGGCTATGAAAGTTGCCATGCATTTTAAATGTTCAGATTAATTTAGAATAAATTAACACTTTGAACACTATAAAAAATACAATGAATATATATGTGGTACTTGTTTCAAGAGATTAGCGTCATAAAAACATCAATTTTTTTTAGCAAACTACAGATATTTTTAGCCTTGTAAAATAGTACATTTTAAATCATAAAATTTTTTTTTGTAAATTGTCCAGTATTGTCAGTGAATGACTATTGATATAACCTCATTAAAGATAGTGGCAACAGGCCATGCCTGAGGCCTAGGCTCTTGGAGGCTTCCCACACTGTGTCCCTTTTCCCCATCACAACCCAGACCTGAACACTGTAGGCACCCACTGGCCTATATATTTTAGAAGGACAGAGCTCCCCTTTGCCTGGGTCCTCCCAGCACCTCATTGGGCCATTACCATCCTTTGTTTGCCTGGACAGAGGTGTGCACTTGTGAAATGAACAAGCACCTGGGCCCTGCCCACAAATCCCTCCCCCCAACCCTCTATCAGCTGGCCAGGCCCATGCTGGCTGCCTTGTTCCACCTGCAGAACCAGCTGAGACCCAAGGCCATGGGGCAGGGCTGTGCCTGGCCTCCACAGCTCCAGATATGCTCCTTGTATCTGAAAAATTATTTACACTGGTGATGTGCGATGCCTTTTTAAGAGAACAGATGGCACCTCCAATTAGAATGCTTTAAAAGGAAACCCTAATGAGAGTATAAAAGCCAACAAATTGACTTTTTCATACAGTACTTCCCTGGCACACAATAAATCAAATATATAATGAGGCTCAATAAAATAATAGGTTTATTTACACTTGTTTTGCCTAGCATTGTGCTGCCAGCCAGGCCGGCCTCTGGGTCCTCTTACTCACTGCTGGCCCCTGCCAACCAGAGCCTGGAGCTGGACAATGCGTCCTTGAGCTGCTCTTGGTCAGACCTCTACGGACAACTGGGACTCTGATTTGGCAAGTTCTGGCCAGACCCCAGAGTTCTGCTTCTAGGGGTTGAAAGAGCTCAGGGCTGTGTACAGGATGTGGTGACATTTTTCCACACCCTGACATCCTGACAAGTCCTGCACTCACCTCCCCACTCTGGGTAAGATGTGGAGATTGTGGTGGGACATAGGGGCTGGAAAGGTGTGCGTAACTTAGAGCTGGCTGCCAGTGCAAGAGAGCAAAGCTTGGGAGGTCTGAGTTTAATGAGCTGGACTCAGGACATGGGCGAGCAGTGGGCAGTGCAGGTCTACAGTGAGCAGAGTGAAGCTCTGGGATGCTCCTGTTTATACCACGAATCAGCCCTGTTGGCTCCAGCACATCAGGTCAGGTGACAGAGAGATAAAAGGGAGACGTCATGTGAGAGGTGAAAGAGAGGTGCTACAAGGCAATGAGCCCCACATCTGTCATTGCCCTACCTCCTCTCTAGGTGGCCTTCTTCAGGGGCTGCATGGATTTATAGGGTGTGTATGCTGGAGTTGGAAGTTGGGGTCCCAGACTTTTATTTTCATGAGTTTATCTGCAGAAGGAGGCTGGCCAGTAAGAAAGGGTCTGTGAGACTGGAGAGGCATGTTTTCAGGATGGAAGCTGTGAGAACCTGGCAATCATGGAGCCTGGCCCTTAGTCTGGATATCCAGGAAGCAGAGATTGAGCCTACGTGGCTTCTAAAGAAGTGCATAAAACAGTGCTTGTTGGATTCACAGGGACACACAGAGGAACCTCAGAAATCAGTACAGGGGTGCTGCAAAAGGAAGACTGGGACTCCAGTCAGCAGAAATGGAATCATATCTGTTCATATCAACCCAGAGAGATCTGGGGAAAAATCAATTTACAAAAGGATGAGCTTTTTCTCAGTTCCAGTCTATAAGCATTGATTGACCTCAGAAGTTTGATCTAGAAGGCACTTTCATTCTTCTTCTTTATCCAGCAAAGGTTATATATACTGCAAGGCCAGGATTAAGAAATTCTACCTGGAGTTCAGTCATTTTTTTCTGCCCATCAGAACTACAAATACATATGAAATGTTTCCTCCGTGTCTTTCTATACTGGGGTGGGCGGAAGGAGTTTGGTCAGAGGAGGTGAAGGAAAGGTCCTTACTCAGAGCAATCTGGCCAACATTACCCAACACAGAAGAAAGTTCTAGCATAATTAGAGGTTAACCTGGAGCACTGACTTCTGAATGCAACAGGAATACTGAAAGGGAAAAGTATCCCTATTTCAGTGCTGCCACACAGAGAGGAGGAGCAAGTTCTTAAAAGTGCTGTGCAGGGATAAAGGTGCTTCTGATCTCCACATGATGGTGAATTATGAGGGAGAACATGGTGGAGAAAATCTCCCCTCCTCCAGCCCTCCCCTACAGGGAGCAGAGTTGCCCTCCCTTCCGTTTTGGCAGGATGACTGCCCTTCCCTCTACAGCAGAGAGTGAGAGAGTGGTGGGGCTGATGCACAGGCCCCACCCCCTAGAATTTCTGCCTCATGGATTCACACTAGACTCTGGTCCTGTCGTTTGGCAGAGGCAAGGATGTACCATATAGGTACCTGGCACACAAGGACCTTCACTGGGTAATCAAAAAGACAAATGAAGGATAACTGGACTCTGCTGTACAGTAGAAACTCACACAACATTGTAAAGCAACCATGAGTGCATATGCTTACTTGCTAAGTCAAATCCAACTCTTTGTAGCTTGCCAGGCTCCTCCCCTTTGACCACAGGATTTCCCAGGCAAGAATACTGGAATGAATTGCCATTTCCTTCTCTAGGGGATCTTTCCAACCCAGGGATCAAACCCACATCTCCTGCACTGCCAGGTGGGTTCTTTACCACTGAGCCAATACTCCAGTATAAAGTTTAAAAAGGAGAAATACTGAGAGGCAGAGGAAGGCTTCTTGAGCCTGGCTGGGTGGGGAACAGTTTAGAGATCTTATGAGAAAAAAGCTGAAACAGGGGAAAATCAGCATCCAGCTGACAAAGTGGGAAGCAATGGTTGGGATCAATGGCTACTGCTAAATAGGAATTTTTGTTTAAAAGTGTTAAATTCTCTTTTCCACTTCTCCATTTAATGTTCAGTAGAATCTACATCCAATGCCACAAAAGTTATCAGTGGTTATCTCTGGATATATATAATATGGCTGCATTTGTTTTCATATTTACTCATTTCTGCTCAAATTCTCTCCAGTCAACTTGCATTAACGTTATATGCAAAAACTATAACAAATGTTGTTTTATAAAAATCTACATTAGAAAAAAAGAAAAATTTACTAGACAATTAGTAAAATCATGAGAGTTCTGAGGGGAGCCTGGTCACAGAGATACAGGAAGCCTAGTGAAAAGAGAGGATATTCATAGCTGTGAAGACCAAGTGATCTTCTTGGAGGAGGTGACTGGAAGAATTACCAGGAATTGTTCCAACATCTTGGTGCACCTTGATTTTGCACTCAAAGAACTCTCCATTTGACATTTTTAGCCATCTGGTAGACAGAAATTGTCTTGCTTGGGTAGGAGGAAGGCCCTCTCATCTGGGAGGAGGGGACAAAGAAAGGACCTTCTCTTGACCATTACTGCTGATAGAGGGGCCCTGCTTGCCCAGCAAGGAGCTGTTCATTTCAGCACCACAGCCAGCATTTCTGCTTTGTACCTTGCAATTGGAGAATGGCGTCTTAAGTCTTCCCTGCCCCAGGCCCACCACTTGCACTATCAGACAATCAAACTCCCCAGCCCAGAGCCCCTACGATACACTTACTAGTGCATGCCACTTCTGGGGGGTCAAAATCCGCTCGGTAGTAGCCAGTCCGGCAGGTGCAGATGGGAGATGCCTCCGAAGGGGATCGGCTGTTGGAAGGGCAGTGAGAGCAGACCTCCGCTTCCTGGCTGGCCTTGAACATCCCTGCAGGGCAAGCTGGAAAATAAAGATGCCGTCTTAGAATTAATGGAAGAGGGGCCACCGAGGCCTTTCCCCGGAACTGGAAAATGAACCATTCTGTCCCCTGAAAAAGTTCATTGAGAAACCCCATTGCTCAAAGTGAGCGTTTCAGATAGAGGAAACCCCTACTTAAAACTTCCAAGTCTTCAAACATCCTAAGTGAAATGTATTTTCCCAGTACCAATGGCCTCTCTCACTTGAACAATATGAATAATGATTCTTCCCTTTCAGGTATGTCGAGAGATTTAATTGAGAAAATGAATCTAATGTGTAGCTCAGTGTCTGAGGCATAAGTGCTCTATAAATGGTTATTCCCTCCCTCTTCCACCCGGTTAACAGTTGGGGCCTTACCCTGATCACTCAGTGAAGGAATTTCACCGGCACTCAGATGGAACAATGCCCTGGTTGACAATGGGCTGGACCTATGGTTCTTAAATGTCACATTGCAACACACATGTGGGACACTGTGAGCTGTGTTAACACTTATTATGAATGATGGTAAGGGCTGAAATTCATGAGTGATTCTTTAAGAAGAAATTAAAGTGATTTCAAGGTTACTGGCTTAATAACATCATTCTCCCTTAATTGCATTTTGAAACACTTGGAGGTGGGGATGGGGCAAAGAAAGATGGCTTTACAGGCAGTGCACCAGGGAATGTGCCAGGCACTTGGTATCATCTATCATCTACATGTCAGTGGGGAAGTTTGGGAACGCCCCATACAACCCAATGCCCACTACAGCTGTCCACAGGTATAAGGCACTTATTCTTTTTTCTCCATAGTCCAGCCTGTGAAGAGCCATGTCCCCAAACGTCTGGCTCTAGGCCATTCCTCAAGCTTTTACCACGCCTCATCTCCAGAGACCTGTGACTCCAGACATCTGGTTCCTGCCTTGCTGATTCCTCAGAAAATTGGCCCTGCCTGTTTGCTTCCCTCAGGCCCTTTCTCACTATCTCAGCTCCTGACTCTTCTGGTCCCCAAGAAACCTGCTCTGGCTTACCCTCCTTTGAGACCAGGCAAAACGAATTTCATGGTCAACTGGCTTTCTTACATACTTCACTAATTCATTCAACAGATATTTAATATGATCCTGCTAAGACCTTGACCCAGGGAATTTTGAGAACAGAACCTGCCCTCAAGGAGTTCTTGATCTAACGTAGTCATACAACCACAATACTATGCGGTCATTGCGGGGGACTTCCCAGGTGGCGCTAATGCTAAGGAACTTGCCTGCCAGTACAGGAAACATAAAAGATGGGTGATCAATCCCTGGGTCAGGAAGATCCCTTGAGGTGGGGAATGGCAACCCACTGCAGTATTCTTGTCTGGATAATCCCACGGATGGAGGAGCCTGGCAGGCTACAGTCCACAGTGTTGCAGTCAGACGCAACTGAAGCGACTTAGCACGCACACATGTGAACACTGCCGTAGTAGAGGAGCCACTACTAAGGGTTCTGCTTACACAAAGCTCATCTTCCCAAATAGACTGTCTTCCTGGAAAGTGCAGAGTATTTTTTAACAGTAGCAGTAGCCACCATCTGTTAACATTCTTGTTAAATGCTTATATGCATTCCTCTGTGGGATAGCTATTATTAGCTCCATTTTGTTAATAAGGAAATCGGAACACTGAAAGGTTAAAAAATGTTGCCTAGAATCACACAGCAGGAGAAGTAATAGTGATGATATACATATAAACTATTTGGAAAATATCCATATCTCTTCTACCAAGACAAGAAAGAACTGTTTCCTTTGCTGGGTAAGTTTTCTCACCCCCTCATTTGAAGGGAGCTAAAGGGTTTTGGTCACTCTGGAAGTGCCTAGGGCAGGAGCTCATCTTGAATGGGAGGAAATTTTTGTCATGGAATGTTCTGGAATGGCATAACTCAAGCATGTTCCAAGGAGTCCATGTCCTTTGAGTTGTTGACACCAGCTACTCACAAAAGGGGTCTGCGGTCAGACATTTTGCATCTGTGGATTTAAAAAGGTCATTTCATTTTTTAATAAGAATTTTTCAGAACTTCCAAAAATGGGATATAGAATGCTGTATTTTCTCGCCAAGAAACCCTATTTTGAAGCACATCTCCTGGGATTCAAGTTCCATGGAACACACTGGGGTAAACAATGTCTAGATGCTTTGGTAACCTTATCTTAAAGATTTCTGTGGTAACTCATGTAAAAATGGGCCACTTGCTACACGTCTCAGCACATTCAAAAGAAACTTCTGGGTAGAAAGCAAAAAAAAAAAAAAAAACCCTTAAATCTTTACTAAAGGCTTAATAAATAAAACACCAAAGGAAAACTGAATGGTACACCCAAAGTGTCCTAGAATTTGACTTGCAGATTTATCCTTTCAGCCCCACACAGTAAAGTCTCTCCTCTTTCCTCCTCTCTCCCTTTCTCCTTTCCATTTCTCTTCCTGCTCACCCGTGAGAAGCACTTGGCCTTTTCTACTGTGGATACCCAGCATTGCTGCCTCATTCAGTTCTGGAGGTGGAGAACATATAAATCCCACGCCTGTGCTGCCCAAACACTTTCTTTGCCTGGAAAGTGGGGGAGGGGAACATGGTGACTCACACATTCCCTGGAGCCCCGCCACATGTAATTTTCTTAATGTATCAGTCCAAGAGAAACAAGGTGTTTTCACTTTCTTTCCAGCATTTAAAAGTCTCCTTTCTTTACATGTAATACATTAACAGCATAAAAAGCCATCCTGATGTCCAGGAGTAGCAAGGAAGTTACAAAGTGTCTTCCTCTGAGATTTCTGCTGAAAGAAGTCAGAACCAGAAGGAGGTGACTCCAGAACGAGGTGATTCCATAGAAGTTGGGCAATGACAGAGAAGGAGCCAAGCTGAACTTCAAAACAGAGAACTTCAGAGAAGGGCTGGAGTGAAAGGCCTTGGGAGGGGGCAAGACTCCATTCCCCCTTAGCAACAGTCCTGAGTCCGATTCCTGGCTCAGCTGGATATTACCTGGGTGACCACTAGCAAGTTACGTCATCCTCATCTTGCTTATCTGTATAAAGATTCTATAAAAAAGAAATTTAACACTTCTCACAAAAACTCCCACAGGTCATTAGAATTTATTAAACTCAAATGTGAAAATTTACCTAGGCTCAGTAAGAGTTAAACAATGCTAATTCTTTACCTTCATTTTTCCAGTTCCTTTTAAAAACAAATTTTCTTTTAAGATTGATAAGCTTAGAGTCCCAAAGTGAGCAAATCAATCCTGGGACCAAATGGAAAAATGTGTTTCTGCACAGATTATTTCTGTTTTGTATAATGGGAGAATCATTATATCTGTAACATATTTCATATTGGTACTCACAAAATAGATGAATCTCACTAATATTCAGATTTCATAAGTTAATATTGTTTAAAAATCTATGTCTAGGCATTCCCTAATTTATAAAGAAGCCGTATTCCTAGGTTCACTTATTGAACATTTAGACTAACTTGTCAGCATACTTGGGCTATATTTTCTCACAGAATTAATGCTTTAAATAATGCTTAGCATGCCAGACTAGTCCACAAAGCCTTTTTAAACTCATCTTGTATCAGACATCACTGAAAAGAAATAGAAGTTAGTAAGACTGTTCCTTTACTAGAAATTTAACATAGAAAAATAAATAAGAAGTTTGTGCTACCCCTTGAGGAAAAGCAGCTTTAATTAGAGATGATACATGGAGCTGCTCTTAGAGGCTAACAAAAAAAAAATTTAGACCAAGGGAAGCAAGAGAAATGGCTTCAGCCCAGAGAAGTCACTTGAGTACATAACATGGTTTGGAGTAACACAGTAGAGAATGGTAGGGGCTCTGGCAGCCACACACACCTGCCTAAAGGCTCAAAAAATAAATAAATAAAAATAAAAGCTGTGATCACGTAAACAAGCACATATCCAAAATTGTCAAGCAATTTTGAAGTTGATAACACAGTTACTTGCTTTAATATCATTTCTCTTGATTAAAATTATGGTCAGCGCTATCACTATAGACACGAACCTCTCATTCAACTAAATTTTTTAGATGATCTAGGCGAGCAGAGAGCCCAGAGGGTAAGAGACAGGCTCTGGGAAGTGCCCTTCCTTGTCGGGTGAGCGAGGAGGCTGGTGTGTGTGTTCTTAGTTTGGGGGTGGGGGGACCGGTCAGGCAGAAAGTGCCTGACTTGGAGGATCCCCCACTATGAGATGAGGACGAGAAGAAGCATTTTCCAGGCGACTAAGGGGTGAAATTCAAGAAAGGCTAAGACAAAACTGGAAGGGAAGAGGTGGAAGAACAGGAGAGGCAGGAAGGGAAATTAAGTCAAAGAGTGCCCAGGCCCATCCCCACCGGGAGCATTTCATCACTATTCCCACAGGGCCTTGCTGTTTATTCCCACAAGATCTCTGTCCGAGGAACCCCTGTGACTTGGACGGATGTACGTTTCTGACACTAGCACAGCCCAGATCGCTTTGTTTCCTTAAGAAAAGGGGGGTTGGCTTCCATTGACTCCATTGCAGAGGATGACGGTTCAGACAGGTAAATGGAGCTTTCAGGTGGTACCCCCTCCCTCACCACACACACACATCTTTCCTCGCCCCTGACTCAGGCAGAGAGCAACAGACAAGACATGAGTACTCGGTCCCTAAGCATGTGTGTATTTTCCATCCCCCAAGCAAAATACGAAGCATTTCCCTCCTACTTCAAGCAACAAGGCACTGTACAAGTGACCTCTAGCTGATATCCAGAAGGGCACCTTGAAACATCCATCCAACTTCTCAGAGCCTCAGGATGTAAGGAATCATCTAGAGCTTACAATGCTCTTGAGAACCCCCTCCCCTCCCTTCCCTGCACGCAGCCTCCCCGTGACACTAAATCCATCACCAACAGTACTATTACTTTATAAAGAAACAGATTAAGTGTCTCATAAACAGTGCAGTGATTGAGATAATGGAAAGCGCCTCTCGTCCCCATCTGCAGCATCAGGTTATGAAGCATTTCCAAGCAGCCAGGAAGAGGAAATTAATAGAAGCAAGAGGGAATAACCACTTTTATGCAATTTCCTCAGGAGATAGTGGACCATCTAATCTTTATTGGAGCCCTTTAACCTGTCACTCAGCACTCACCAGAGCCTCTTTAGCTCTCACAATTTTTCTTGATATCCAAGAGAGATAAAATGAAAACCTCATAACATTATTTTATAATTTTTGTACTTGGAGGGTGCACAGTGCCTCTGCCCCTCCCCCGCTACTGAGGCCTCGGGAAACATTTTTATGCAGCAGGAATGTGGGAGAGCTTAACTATTCCCGGTGCATGGTCCAGGGGGTCACAGCTTCTCTGCAGAAAGGAAATCTCTCCGTGCATTTTAAATGTGATGCTTCCCTCCACCGCCGCCTTCTGTCCTTGGTTTTTCTTTTTAATAATCTGATTACTTCTCCTGATCTAATTTTTTTTCCCCAAATGAGTTTGCAGAGGTTCATGCCAATGAATATTCATCCCCTGTTTAAGAACCGGGTGCCTTTTTCTCAAGGCAGGTGCAGCTCAGCAGCTGGCTGGGGAGGTGTGCCTGCCTCTCGGGTGACAGTGAGAGGGGCGAGGCTCGTGCTCCTGGTAAGGAAGAAAGAGGTTCACAGCCCTGAGCTCACTGCCTCTCAAGCTCTTCTTTTGTCTCCAAACTCTGCTTTTGAGGAGCCTGCCGGGGTGGGCAGTGGCCGAGACACCCCTCCACAGGCCCCAGGACGGGGTGGTGGGCGGGGCAGAGGGCGGGGTCAAGCCCTTTCTG
Source organism: Madoqua kirkii (assembly GCA_006408675.1). NCBI lineage: Eukaryota > Metazoa > Chordata > Mammalia > Artiodactyla > Bovidae > Madoqua > Madoqua kirkii. The sequence continues at coordinate 18,973 of SJYC01063684.1, forward strand.
CAGGGCGTGTGCACAGCTCTACAAGGCTCTACTCTGAGGTCTTGTGAGCTCAGGTGAGCCCTGCTTGTACATTCACGCCTACGACCCAATGCCTCTCTCATCTTCGCTTTACGGAGGCTGACCCCAGGGGTTCTTGACTCTGGACCTCCAGGCATGAAGCTCTGAGGAAGGAGGTGTGCTGAGATTCCCTGTCTTTGTCATCAACAGTCTGTGTGTTTCCCAGACATGGATCTCCCTGAATAATCTCAGGACATCCCAGTGGGACCCAGGCCTTGTGAAATCCCCACTTTCCCTTATAGTGAGTGCAATGTGTGGAGAAAACCAATAGAAAAGAAGTATTTTCCAGGCATCCACCCAGTGGATCATCCAACTACTATACTAGACGGAAAGGTCTCTGAAGGTTGAAGCTGTGTTGTCCTCTTTGCACTTTCTTCTCCCTGGTACTGAGCACAGGCCTTCCATGTAGACACATGCATTGGCTGCCTGGAGGTGGTGGCACACGCACAGGCCTTGAAGGATGGGCAAAAGCTGACGCAGAAATGGGAGGGTGAAGCAAGGGGAAAAGAGTGCCCCAAGCCTCTGAGAGAACAGGGACAGCGCTTGCCTGGGGAACTTGGAGGGAGAGGGAACTTGTCAGTACAGGCTGCCGGGCACACACAGCATTCATGGGGCCACAGCAGGAAGTGGGCTGGAGTGCTCAGGTGTGTCAAACTGCATACATGGGGCGAAATGGGTCTCCAGTCCCTGCCTTCACGGGCCCAGTGCCAGCAGTAATAGGCTGTGCAGAGGGAACACTTAGCTGTGTCATACAGTCGTATCACTCTTAGTGACACTTGCTGAAAGTGATGAATGCTGCAGGCACCATGACACAGACGAGACTGTAACTTCCAGTGCTATTAAGCTGCTCAGGCAGTAGCTGCAGCAAGCCTAGAACACATCAATCAGTAGGGAAGTTGTTAAAGATGTGGGGTCAGGGTCAGGGGGCTTAGCCTTGGTGAAATGGGGAGATCACTGGTCAAAACTGAAGGAACAGGGTCCCAAGAGGGAGGGGCAGGCACTTAGATCCTTGTCACTGATGGCGCCTCTTCCTAGGGAACAGCTGGGCACAGCACAGCCAAGATCAGGTTTGGGGAGGGAGACTGGACTGGGGATCAGAGCCTCTCAGCAGGGAATTAGGGTTGCATCCTGCAGTCCTGGCCCAAGTCAGTGTTTGGGTGGTGGGATTGTAAAGCAAACCTAGGGGTTTTCTGTGATCTAGGCCAGTGATTCTCAACCTGTGGTCTCTAGAGCAGCACCACCAGCAGCAGCACCGGGGAACTTGTAGAAATTCAGAATCCAAGACCCCACTCCAAACCTACTGAACCAGAAATGCTGGGGTGGGGCCCAGTGATCTGAGTGTTCGAAAGCCCTCCAGGGGATTCTGACACAGCTCCAGTTTGAGAACTGCTGCTTTAGGATCTCCGGGTAGAGTAGAAACATCCTGGCTTTGGGGTCTGTGAAAACGGCCACTTCCTGGTAATGTGATCTTATGCAAGTTACTTAACCCTCGACCTCAGCCCCCAACCCTGTATACAGGGATGCTAGAGTAACTTCCTTCTTACAGTTTTGTGATGATCAGTATAATATGTGCAAACATACTGGAATGTAGCATCTCCTCAATAAATAGTGGCTAGGTGTTTTCTGCAAGGAAATGGCAACCCACTCCAGTGTTCTTGCCTGAAGAATCCCAGGGATGGGGGAGTCTGGTGGGCTGCCGTCTCTGGGATCGCACAGAGTCAGACATGACTGAAGCGACTTAGCAGTAGCAGTAGCAAGTGTTTTCTGCAAGGAGCCAGACTGAATGTTTTCAACTGTCATTCATTTTAAAGTATTTAAATTGGCCACTTAATATAAACTTGGAGCCATGCTGGGCATTGAGATCTACCAGTGGATGAAACGCACAAAGAGCCCTCCGCCATGAAGCTGACTTCCTAGTGGAGGAAGTAAAGTGAAGTCGCTCAGTTGTGTCCGACTCTTTGTGACCCCATGGACTGTAGCTCACCAGGCTCCTCTGTCCATGGGATTCTCCAGGGAAGAATACTGGAGTGGGTTTCCATTTCCTTCTTCAAGGGGTTTCCAGACCCAGTGATTGAACCCAGGTCTCCTGCATTGCAGGCAGATGCTTTAACCTCTGAGACTCTAAACTGGAAATTCCAACAGAGTGAATCAGTGTAGGAGGTCAGACCAGGCACTAACTGAGGCTGGGAGGGTCTCAGACAACTGACACCTAAGTAAAGACATAAAGAATTAATAGAAGCTGAATAGGTTGCAGAGGTAAAGTGGGTTAGTGGGGGAGACAGAACACCTTCCATGTGGAGAAAGCAGCATGTGCAAAGGCCCTGGAGAAAAAAACATGACTCAGTCCATAAATTGTGAGCAGTGTTTCTATGATCCATTGTTGTATGTGGAGTGGACAGGGGTCAGTTGGTGAGGAGGCTGAGTCTCATGTCAGCCCCTAGATTTGATCCTTAGGTCACGGCCCACTGCTAAGTTTAACACTGAGGAAAAAACACAATCAGAGTTTTTGTGTCTGAAAGATCACACTGGCTGCTGGGAAGAGAATGGGTTGAGGAGTGGGGACAGTTAAAGAGAGTCACAAAAGCCCAGAAAAGGTGATAATCACTGGGGTAGTGGGAACAGAGTCAAAAGTCATTAGAAGAGGAGAAGCTGGAGATTAACTGGACCTCCTTCATTCATCAAAGGTATGCACGGAGTCCCCACCGGATGTCAGGCACTGGGCTAAGTGACCTGTTGATGGCTTGTACCCCTACTTTCCTACCAGTGCCAGAAAGCCTGCCCTCCACACTTCATCTGCTTGGGCCAGGCATTTTCCTTTTCCTGGAGTTCTCTTTTAAAAGTCCTGGACCCTGGCACTGAGTTCACTTTCCCTATGACTTTGAGGGGGTTGAGAGTGACATTAGGAAAGGGAAGAATGGGGAAGGTGGGGTGGGGGCTCCTCCTGGAGATGGCTGGCTCTGCGTCCCACCACCAGCCAGCAAACAGGGCCCTCACCCTGAGGAGGATCCTTCACTCAGGAATCTTTCAGGACCTTGGACAGGGAGAGAGGGAGGGAGGACTCTAGCTGGAGACCCAGCTGCCAGCTACTCAACGTCACTGGACCCTGAAGGTTGCAGTGCTACCTAAGTGCCTTTCCAACAGGCTACCTGGACAGCCAGTAGCTGCTGGGGGCCCCACAGAACTGCTGCTTAAGCTTCAGCCTGAGAGAGCCCTTTCCCTTTTAGAAGTTTGACTCATTTGAGGGGTACTTCCTGTGCGCCCTGAGTTAGATCTAAGAGAGTCACTTTCTTTACCTGGGAGAGGAGAGGGCTGCTGTTGAGGAGTTAGGGCAGACATGCAGGGAATCAGATGCAGAAGGGGGCCTGGAGGAGCCCTTGATCCATAGGTAGCAGATGGCCAGTGAAGATGGAATTCTTCAGATGTGGGGCTCCAGGGGCAGAGCAAGGCCTCCTGGAGAGAAGCTAATGTCACAGCCAGGTGGTGAAGGAGGTGGGTGAGCACATGCTGCAGGTACAGCAGGGGAAGGAGGGGTCTGTCCTTGAGCAGAGAGCAGAAGCAGGTTGCCAGCAGCAGGACAGATTCCTTGAAGGGAATATAGCCTCCCCATATCCCTCCCCACCACCCAAGATGCTCCTCAGGGTCCCCGGGACAAAGCAGAAATGAGGGTCAGATGGCTTCAGATCTTCCAACGGGCCTCTGCTGACCAGACACTCTGGGCCACAGGGCTGCCAGGCCCCGGCTCCCACTGCTGCGTCAGGGGAGGGGGTGGGCGGGGAATCCCCAGATGCCCCGTCTCTAGGCCCTGTCCCCGCCCACGTCAAAGCCTGCCTGCCAGGGCTCTGAAGCACCGTCACTCTGGTTTCTCTGGGCGGCAGGCAACGGGGACATATGCTTGCAGTCAGGCGGCTTCCCACATTTTCCAAAACTGTTTATTTTACCCTTTGAGAAAAGCCTTATTTTTAAATATTCCCCGACACAGAGCTTGATGGATTCCCTTAAAAAAATAATTTATGATCAAATGCTTAAAATAAATGAAGGTGACTTCTTACTGCATTTCTCAAGGCTGGACAATGATGAGAAGCCACCCTCCCTCTTCCTGTGGCTGGGGCAGGGCTGGCCACCTGCACGCACACAGACAGCCAGGCCTGGTGAGTCATCACACCCAGAAACAACATTGCTGTCCCCTGCTCTCTCTGTTTCTCAGAGACAATGTAGGAAAAGAAAAGAAAAAAACAAGCATGTTTAGATGCCTTTCCTCTCCAAAATCTGACAAGGTAAATAGCATTCGTCTCTCAGGAAAGATTATTGTTTCTCCTTTTCCAAGCTTCCTTGTTAAAGGATTTTGTTGAGTCCACAAATCACATGCAGTCAGGGTGGGAAAAGACCTTAGAAACACCCTAGGACATGGCAACCCACTCCAGTGTTCTTGCTTGGAGAATCCCAGGGACGGGGGAGCCTGGTAGGCTGCCGTCTATGGGGTCTCATAGAGTTGGACACGACTGAAGCGACTTAGCAGCAGCAGCAGCAGAAGAGGGTCAGCCAGTATAGCTATAATCACCACCTCCCATTTTGTCCATGGCAGACATCACTAATCAATCATGGCATTCATTCCCACTCAACTCAGATCAGAGCTCAGAATCTTTAACATAATGCCCCACCCCCACCCCCAGGCAGCTGCTACCCACAGATCAGAGTTGGCCCATCCCAGATCTATGATGAAGAAACTAAGGCCAGGAGAAGGCAAGGGATAACTTGGTCAGAGACACACCAGAACAAGCCTCAGGAAACGAGAACAAGCCTCAGAGTCTGCTCCACCAGCCTCCTCAGGATGAGCCCACTGCAGCCCTGGGGAAGCTTACTCCATCCCTGCCTCCGCCTGTCTTGACTCCTTCTCCTTTTTGTCTTTGAGGTCAGCCCCACTGCACAGCCTCCTCTCCAGCTGGGATGCCAGGGAACCTAATTATTCTCTCTGTGTGCATCCGGGGAAGAGTTGCATTATGTTTAAGTAAGTGTAGCTAAGAGGTGCCGCATCTCACGAGAAGGTCAAGTGCTGCATATGTATAATATAAGATTAAGATTTTCTCCTTCTGCGGTGCACTTGATAAAATAATTTTGCTGTGACCTTTATAGAAATGCAGGAGTAGAAATGGGCACAGTGGAACTTCCAGCTTCTCCCCGGTCACAAAGTCATAAACACCATCAATCTATAACACTATTACACACCATTCAAGTGGGACAAGTGAGCAAAAGAAATGATTTTTATTTTTATTTTATTTTATTTAAAAAAAATCACAGAACAAAAGCACTGGAGGCTGAAATTCTCAAGCTGGATTACTGGAGCCATGTTGACAGATAATGGACATGAATGCATCCTTTCCTCACGCTGCTCTGGCCTAGCCTAGTGGCACAAAGACTGTTGCAGGGGCCTCCTGCAGAGTGTCAGAGGAAAGGGGCCTGTCCAAGATCACAGAGGAATCAGTAGGGTCTGACCGCTCTGCCCTGGGTTTGTCAAGAGGGTGTGGGGGACTGGTCTCAGCTCCTAAACTGCGGTGACAGTGGGTGCACCACTCTGCAAGTCTGGGAGTCACCTCTAACCAAAAGGGAAAGAGCTGTGAGTAATAATCGATATTGAAATAATAAGGTTATATGCATCCCAACAGATTCTCCAAGTAGGATTGAACATGACATTTATCCAAAAGGCTGAAGGCAGACAAAGTTGGCAGAATATTTTGGTCTGACCCATGACTTTTGCTTGAGAACCTCACCAAATATGAACAGAGAAACAGGGCTTGCAGATTCTGGAATAGGGAGGACACCCTCCTTCTGTGCAGCTGAGCAGAGCCATCAGAGGCACCAAACCCCTGGAGGCTGTGTGAATGGCCCAGCAGCTGCTGTAGCCCAGAGCAGCTGAAAAAGGGCTCCTGCTGAGGGAAGGGCAGGAAAGGGGTGAAGAGCTGTATGCTCTCTGGTGACCATTTATTCCCAGGTGCTGAGAAGTCATTTCCAGCATACTCTGTATCCTCCCTACCTGCAGTTGCTGGATGTAATGATACAGGAGCATCACCAGCTACCTTCAGGTGTGTCAATTAAATATGACTAAGGGGGAAGCTATGGTTTCTCCTGTGGTCATGTATGGATGTGAGAGTTGGACTGTGAAGAAGGCGGAGCGCCAAAGAATGCTCTTGAATGTGGTGTTGGAGAAGACTCTTGAGAGTCCCTTGGACTGCAAGGAGATCCAACCAGTCCATTCTGAAGGAGATCAGCCCTGGGATTTCTTTGGAAGGAATGATGCTAAAGCTGAAACTCCAGTACTTTGGCCACCTCATGCATAGAGTTGACTCATTGGAAAAGACTCTGATGCTGGGAGGGATTGGGGGCAGTGCTATGGTTTTTCCTGTGGTCATGTATGGATGTGAGAGTTGGACTGTGAAGAAGGCAGGGCACTGAAGAATTGATGCTTTTGAACTGTGGTGTTGGAGAAAACTTTTGAGAGTCCCTTGGACTGCAAGGAGATCCAACCAGTCCATTCTGAAGGAGATCAACCCTGGGATTTCTTTGGAAGGAATGATGCTAAAGGTGAAACTCCAGTACTTTGGCCACCTCATGAGAAGAGCTGACTCATTGGAAAAGACTCTGATGCTGGGAGGGATTGGGGGCAGGAGGAGAAGGGGACGACAGAGGATGAGATGGCTGGATGGCATCACTGACTCGATGGACATGAGTCTGAGTGAACTCTGAGAGATGGTGATGGACAGGGAGGCCTGGCGTGCTGTGATTCATGGGGTCACAGAGAGTTGGACACGACTGAGCGACTGAACTGAACTGAAGGAAATCCAAATCTCTACTGTTAACTTCCCTCAATGTTGTGGCTTCTTTAACAATAATATACGATGTCGTATTCTAAGATTTCGCAAAGATAGCATAGATTCTGAACAGATATATAAAAAGAAATTAAATCATAATGGCTTCTGCTAGTTGGTGACTAAACATCTTTTTAAAGATGTATATGATATTGTTTTATGAACAATTCACGTTTAACTGTTTGCTCTCTTGTGTAGTACAAAGATCAGCATCCCTTGAACAGGGCAACCCAACAGTCCAAGGGTTTCAGGGCTTGTTTCGTTCCATATATCATTAATTTATCTATGAGAAACCCACGGAAAATATATATTATGCATACAAACAATATATATATCTACTATATGTTATATTTATGTATATTACATAATATGGTATGCATATATTATATTGTGTATTAGTCTGTGTGTGTGTGCTCAGTCACGTCCGACTGTGACCTCATATACTATATAGCGCATTAGGTTCCATGGAATTTTCCAGGCAAGATTACTGGAGTGGGTTGTCATTTCCTATTCCAGGGGATCTTCGTGGCCCAGAGATTCAACCTGCATCTCTTGCATCTCCTGTGTTGGCAGGCGGATTCTTTAATACTGTGTCACCTGGGAAGTTCCATATTATATATTATATATGTACATATTTTTTAGTACACATATTATTATATACCAGACACTGGTATGTATCTGGTACATGTATATTGCTTTGACTTTCATTTTCTTTTCCATTAAGAGTTTTATTGTTTTCCTTCCTTAAAAATTTTTTTTCTAGGGGTATAGATGATTTACTGAAAGGCTGGACAAGGGGCCATGATGGGCCACCCGTCCTCCCCCTCCTGCCAGCGGGGGAGTCCCTAAAGGAAGGCGCCTCCCAGATCCCAGGGACCAATGACAGCACACTTCACAGGCTAAAGCCGCCCCGCGTCAGCCACATAGAAGGACCTGTCAGCCCACGATGCCTCAGCCTGGCGACTTATCCGAACCCCTGTCCATCTAGCCTGACCATCCCTCGCAATGAACGTATAAAAACTACCCCCAACACGGTCGGGGCACGCACTTCCTCGACCTGCTTCGCTCGGGTCCAGGAACCCCGCCGGGAGCGCTTCGCCGTTAAGAAGCCTGTTAGACCTCTTTTGGTGTCCTGGTCTTTTACCTAACATTTACAATGTTGTGTTAGTTTCAGTTATACAGCAAAGTGAGTCAGTTATACATATATCCACTCTTTTCTAGATCCTTTTTCCATATAGGTCATTACAGGTTCCCTGTGCTATACAGAAGGTCGTTATTCCTCATCAATTTTATATATAGTAGTGTGTACATGTCAACCTCAGTCTTCCAATTTATCCCTCCCCTCCTTACCCCAGGTAACCATCAGATTGCTTTCTACATCTATAATTTTATTTGTTTTGTAGATAAGTTCATTTGTACACCTTTTCCATTTCTTGGTTGGTGTGTTTGAGATACTTCTGGTTAGATAAAATAGAAGAGTAAACAATCTATTAAGTGGGAGAAAACAGTGGCAAATACTATACGATATCACTTACATGAGGAATCTAGCAAAATACAGCAAACTAGTATATGTAAGGAAAAAGGGAATGTCCTTCCGCTGAGCTTCCAAGGCGCTGAGAGGTGTGAGGCAGTGAAACTAACCGCCACCACAGTGGAGGCGGGGAGGAGCCAGAGCCAAGGGAGCGAGGGGAGAGCGGGCAGAAGACTCTAGAACACGAGGGCACAGGATGAGTAAGGATGAGGAAGACTGTGGTAGGCAGAGCCCAGAAGGATCTAGAAAGCCGGGAAGCAGGGACGAGTTTAGGGGACAGGGAATGAAGAGCGGGTCACTGCCCTCGAGGATGGGAAGGGAAAGCGGGCGCGAGGGCAGGGCTGCTTGTGCAGTTTCAGTTCTTGAGGCAAAAGGAGGCCTCAGTGACATCTCCCGCTGTTGGAACTGCCAGCCTCCAGGCCCCCCTTGGGAAGCACAGAGCTTGTTGGGGTCCACACCGTCCACACTTCCCCTCCCAGAACGGTCCTTACACTTTGAGGGCTCCTCGGTCCCGTGGAGCTTCTCCTTCCCTCTGTTCTCACCCAGTTCTCTCCCTTGCCCGCCGCCCCCTTCCCCCCCACCATCCCTGACTCCTCGCAAGGCCCAAGGCTCCTTGCCCTCCCCTCAGGTCTGGATCAGCCCGCTCCAAACTCCCAAGTCGGCACCCACAGGGCAGACGCCCATTAAAGCTTCATTTGGCAGACCCCCTCTGTTGACCAGATCCCCAGATAGAGTGGGCAACTTCCTGGCCAGCCAGGTGCCCCTCCCCAGCAGACTGGGTGACCCTGCCGCGTGAGAACATCCAGTCCAGGACATCACGGAAAATTTTGTTACATTCTGCGTGAGAAATGTAGCCAGCACCCGCTCTCGGACTTCCAAGACCTTGTCCATGATCAGCGAAACAAGTGAACACACGGAGAAAGCTGAGTTGTGCGTGTTCCTTTCAGAGCACACCCTGAATTTATTTCCTCCGGGGGAAGTTGTGGGAGGTGCCCGTTTCACAGAGGAAGCCCAGGGGGCGGGGTTTTCAGAGAAGTGCTCCATGTAGTACCTCAATCAATCAAGGCCTTGGTGTGGGAGATCTGTGGGTTGAGTGTGTGTTTGTGTGTGAATATGTATCCATATATGTCTGTTCGTGTGTCTGTATGTCAGTATGTGCTTACATACGTGTGTGTACACTGGTGTGTGTGTACACTGGTGTGTGTGTATGTCTGTGTATTTGTGCGTTTTTATCTATTTGTATGTGTGTGTTTCCAAGAATGAGATGGCTGGGTGACATCACTGACTCGATGAATGCAAGTCTGAGTGAACTCCGGGAGTTGGTGATGGACAGGGAGGCCTGGCGAGCTGTGATTCATGGGGTCACAAAGAGTCAGACACGACTGAGCGACTGAATTGAACTGAACTGAACTGTGTATGTTTCTATGTGTTTTGCATCTGAAGGGAGTTAGCGACACGCAGGCACAAATCTCCTGGCACACAGGCGTCCCAGGAAAGAGGAGCGGGTGGAGAAAGGGTCCAAGAAACCAGGTGGAGAAGGAGATGGGAATCCTTTGGGGCTAGAAAGGCAGAGTTTGAGCAGGAGTAGGGGATGTCAGGACCCCGGAGGAGACAGAAGTCTTGAGCTGAGGGCGCAGACGATTCAAAAATGGACGGGAGGAGTGGGGATGGGAGCCAGAATAGGGTTCCTGGACTCCAAGCCTGGGGAAGTGAGGGAACGGCTTGGGGTAGGGCCTTGAATGTAGGACAAGAGGGCAGGGCTTCCAGGGTCCTGCTGGAACCAGGCTGAGAAGGGCAGGGTTGCTCTCAGAGGGGGTCTGGTTGGGGCCGCCAGCGTCTGGGAAAGCCCTGCCGGAAAATGAATGTCCACGTGGGGGCGCCAGACGTTCTTCCATGGAGTTTGCGAGATGGCGAAATGTGTGAGTAGGTGAAACCAACTGAGGCCACGTGGAGGCTGAAAAGGATCCAGGACCCAGGGAGCGGAGGGTATAGTGGGCAGAAGAATCTAGAATACAAGAAGTGGGAAGGGGAGGAAATGGAGAATGGGGCAGGCCTAAGAGTGCGCAGAGCCCAGAATGATCTAGAAGAGCGGGGGAAGGGGGACGAGTTTAGGGGGCAGGGAATGAAGGGAAAGTTGCTGTCCTGGGGGATGGGAGGGGAAAGTCGGGGTGAGGAATGACTCTGCAGAGATGGGATTACTTGTGTAGTTTCTGTTTTTCAGGCAAAAAGAGGCCTCAGGCGCATCCTGCCCTTTGGAACCGCCAGCCTCCCTTGGGAAGCTCAGAGCTTGTTGGAGTCCACACCATCCGCATGCTTCCCTGGTGGGGACGGTCCTTACACTGGGAGGGCTCCTCTGTGGCGCGGAGCTTCTCCTTCCCTCTGTTCTGACCCTGTTCTATCCCTTGAAGACTGGCTCCCGGGCCCTGGGCACCTCATACTCCTCTCAAGGCTGCCCTGGCACCTCTGGGCCCTCTGCTCATATGGGGAACCTGCCTCCCAAGCTCCCAAGTCTACGCTGTTCAAGCAGTCTGAGCGTGGGTTGGAAAAGAATTTCCAGACACAGGGCATTTCAGAAGGGAGTGAGTTTATTAAAAACAAAGAGCAGAGAGAGAGTGGGCGCTGTGAGCGCAGCTGGCTGACAGACCAGGGAGAGTCGACCGTGTTCGTGAGTTAATAGCCAACTTTTGTAGCCTTAAAACAAAGAAAATTTCCTGCTGAAAGATTGGCATTAGGTGATTGGTTTCACGCTATAGGATGTTTACTGGAGTGGGCACATTTGCCTAATTGGGAGTCAGGCAGCTTTTTAGTTACTATTAGGGAGGTTTTGGCAACAGTTGTAAAGTGGGACAGCTTTTGAGGTGACCTTGGTTCTGGGCTCTGCTTCTGTGGCTTGGTGCAAGACCTCACACCTGTGCCCTGGGCAGGATTCAGTGTTTCCCCATCTTATTAATGGGCCAAATCTTTGGCCCCTTTACACCCTGCTCATGTCTAACTACCTGCCTATCCTCTCTTGCAACGTGGGGACCCAAGTCATTGGGGAAAGGGGCCGAAACTGCTCTGGTTTCTTCCTGCTGGACAGAAGGATCATGGGGTCCTGGGTCCCAATGCCCACACTCTGTCAGGGTGCATTTTTGGAGGGAGATGAGAGTCTATGGAATGAGAAAAATCACTTGTTCTAGCATAGTCCGTGTGTCAACCAGCTGGTATCCTTGTTGCATCAGCATCTGGAGATTTTATTTGTATTCTAGAGGAAACAAACTGAACAAGAAGGTTAGAGATACGTGGCCTGAAGAATTGGTCTGTGATGTTGGGGCTTCTCTAGGTATGAGAAGATGCAAGAATTGGGGTTCATGAAAATCTTTACTTGAAAATGTCTAACTATCTGAAGGCCTGTCCTGCCAGTTTTTCTTAGAGCACAGAACGCCTCATTCGTGATTTCTACCCTGAATCCCTTTCTGTGGGTGTAGAAGGTCGGCAGCTGCCGTTCTGGCACACAGCGTCCCAGGAAAGAGGAGCGGGTGGAGAAAGGGTCCAAGAAACCAGGTGGAGAAGGAGATGGGAATCCTTTGGGGCTAGAAAGGCAGAGTTTGAGCAGGAGTAGGGGATGTCAGGACCCCGGAGGAGACAGAAGTCTTGAGCTGAGGGCGCAGACGATTCAAAAATGGACGGGAGGAGTGGGGATGGGAGCCAGAATAGGGTTCCTGGACTCCAAGCCTGGGGAAGTGAGGGAACGGCTTGGGGTAGGGCCTTGAATGTAGGACAAGAGGGCAGGGCTTCCAGGGTCCTGCTGGAACCAGGCTGAGAAGGGCAGGGTTGCTCTCAGAGGGGGTCTGGTTGGGGCCGCCAGCGTCTGGGAAAGCCCTGCCGGAAAATGAATGTCCACGTGGGGGCGCCAGACGTTCTTCCATGGAGTTTGCGAGATGGCGAAATGTGTGAGTAGGTGAAACCAACTGAGGCCACGTGGAGGCTGAAAAGGATCCAGGACCCAGGGAGCGGAGGGTATAGTGGGCAGAAGAATCTAGAATACAAGAAGTGGGAAGGGGAGGAAATGGAGAATGGGGCAGGCCTAAGAGTGCGCAGAGCCCAGAATGATCTAGAAGAGCGGGGGAAGGGGGACGAGTTTAGGGGGCAGGGAATGAAGGGAAAGTTGCTGTCCTGGGGGATGGGAGGGGAAAGTCGGGGTGAGGAATGACTCTGCAGAGATGGGATTACTTGTGTAGTTTCTGTTTTTCAGGCAAAAAGAGGCCTCAGGCGCATCCTGCCCTTTGGAACCGCCAGCCTCCCTTGGGAAGCTCAGAGCTTGTTGGAGTCCACACCATCCGCATGCTTCCCTGGTGGGGACGGTCCTTACACTGGGAGGGCTCCTCTGTGGCGCGGAGCTTCTCCTTCCCTCTGTTCTGACCCTGTTCTATCCCTTGAAGACTGGCTCCCGGGCCCTGGGCACCTCATACTCCTCTCAAGGCTGCCCTGGCACCTCTGGGCCCTCTGCTCATATGGGGAACCTGCCTCCCAAGCTCCCAGTCTACGCTGTTCAAGCAGTCTGAGCGTGGGTTGGAAAAGAATTTCCAGACACAGGGCATTTCAGAAGGGAGTGAGTTTATTAAAAACAAAGAGCAGAGAGAGAGTGGGCGCTGTGAGCGCAGCTGGCTGACAGACCAGGGAGAGTCGACCGTGTTCGTGAGTTAATAGCCAACTTTTGTAGCCTTAAAACAAAGAAAATTTCCTGCTGAAAGATTGGCATTAGGTGATTGGTTTCACGCTATAGGATGTTTACTGGAGTGGGCACATTTGCCTAATTGGGAGTCAGGCAGCTTTTTAGTTACTATTAGGGAGGTTTTGGCAACAGTTGTAAAGTGGGACAGCTTTTGAGGTGACCTTGGTTCTGGGCTCTGCTTCTGTGGCTTGGTGCAAGACCTCACACCTGTGCCCTGGGCAGGATTCAGTGTTTCCCCATCTTATTAATGGGCCAAATCTTTGGCCCCTTTACACCCTGCTCATGTCTAACTACCTGCCTATCCTCTCTTGCAACGTGGGGACCCAAGTCATTGGGGAAAGGGGCCGAAACTGCTCTGGTTTCTTCCTGCTGGACAGAAGGATCATGGGGTCCTGGGTCCCAATGCCCACACTCTGTCAGGGTGCATTTTTGGAGGGAGATGAGAGTCTATGGAATGAGAAAAATCACTTGTTCTAGCATAGTCCGTGTGTCAACCAGCTGGTATCCTTGTTGCATCAGCATCTGGAGATTTTATTTGTATTCTAGAGGAAACAAACTGAACAAGAAGGTTAGAGATACGTGGCCTGAAGAATTGGTCTGTGATGTTGGGGCTTCTCTAGGTATGAGAAGATGCAAGAATTGGGGTTCATGAAAATCTTTACTTGAAAATGTCTAACTATCTGAAGGCCTGTCCTGCCAGTTTTTCTTAGAGCACAGAACGCCTCATTCGTGATTTCTACCCTGAATCCCTTTCTGTGGGTGTAGAAGGTCGGCAGCTGCCGTGGCTCCTGATTTCGTCTTTGTAGAGGCAGATGGCAAGTGCCAGTTCCAGCCGCAGACTCCCTTCATGGCCATAGAATTGACCGTGGTTTGGGGGCATATTGTGATCATTTTGTCCCATGATGTTAGGAATACTCGTTCCCAGGTCTAGCAAAGATATATTAGGAATGCTCATTACTGGGTCTAGTGAAGATGTTTTGATTGTCCACTCAACGCGTTGTTACTGGACTAGGCTACAAAAGTAGCAAAAGTCCTGGGTCGTATCTGCCTTACTAGTAGTCTCTTAGAGTCTATGAAAATATTCCGTCTTTTTGCTTCTTCTCATATCTAGAGTTACATTATTATAATCATTGATCTCATATGGAACTATATATCATCCTTTTATTAGAGACTCAGTCACACAGTTGGTAATGTAAGAGACAACAATTCTGTAAAATAGGCAATATAGAAAGCAATATAGCTAGCAGTAATAGTAACGTCACAAGTAAGAATTTAAGAACTTTTACTAGGTGTAGCCCAGTATTTACCTTGTCATCCAACTTAGTTTGTTGAATGACTATAATCTGGTGTTAATCTTCTGGTTGTAGCTCATGGAACATCTGATCTTTATCCAAAGATTGATTATGAAGTTAGTCTTCAGAAACAAACTTAGAATGTCCTCTTATTAACTTAATTAAATTTTATAACAAGAAATAATTATCTCAGAAGTGAATCTTAGTAAATACTAACCTTAATTTAAAAAATTAGGATTTACTATTCAGTGAGACAAATTTCTTTCTACTATTACCCTGATTTTTATTAAACACAGCCAAGACTAATTTGTTTTTAATATGTTTGGTCCATTGACTGTAGCTGTCATAGGTCTGGCATCAGTTTTTGTTGAGGTGGATTTTTTCTTCTGGAGGTGCCCACTATACTTTGAGATTTCTTTGAGACAGTCTTTTTATTTACCTGATCAGGTTGTTCCAGATGTCTGGCTCTAGGTGAGTGATTACACCATCATGGTTATCTGAGTCATGAAGAGCTTTTTTGTACAGTTCTTCTGTGTATTCTTGCCACCTCTTCTTAATATCTTTTGTATCTGTTAGCTCCATACCATTTCTGTCCTTTATCGAGCCCATCTTTGCATGACATGTTCCCTTGGTATCTCTAATTTTCTTGAAGAGGTCTCTAATCTTTCCTATTCTATTGTTTTCCTCTATTTCTTTGCATCGATCACTGAGGAAGCCGTTCTTATCTCACCTTGCTATTCTTCGGAACTCTGCATTCAAATGGGTATATCTTCATGACCCAGATATCCATGATGGTGTGATCACTCACCTAGAGCCATCTTGAAATGCGAAGTCAAGTGGGCCTTAGGAAGCATCACTACAAACAAAGCTAGTGGAGGTGGTAGAATTCCAATTAAGCTATTTCAAATCCTAAAAGATGATGCTGTGAAAGTGCTCTACTCAATATGCCAGCAAATTTAGAAAACCCAGCAGTGACCACAGGAAAAGGTCAATTTTCATTCCAATTCCCAAAAAAGGCAATGCCAAAGAATGTTCAAACTGGCACACCACTGAACTCCTCAATCGCTAGCAAAGTCATCATCAAAATTCTCCAAGCCAGGATTCAACAATACGTGAACCAAGAACTTCCATATTTTGAAGCTAGATTTAGAAAATGCAGAGGAACCAGAGATCAAATTGCCAGCATACACTGAATCACTGAAAAAGCAAGAGAGTTCCAGAGAAACATCTGCTGCTGCTCCTGCTGCCAAGTCACCCCAGTCGTGTCCGACCCCATAGACGGCAGCCCACCAGGCTCCGCTGTCCCTGGGATTCTCCAGGCAAGAACACTGGAGTGGGTTGCCATTTCCTTCTCCAATGCATGAAAGTGAAAAGTGAAAGTGAAGTCGCGTTTGTTGCATCAGCATCTGGAGATTTTATTTGTATTCTAGAGGAAACAAACTGAACAAGAAGGTTAGAGATACGTGGCCTGAAGAATTGGTCTGTGATGTTGGGGCTTCTCTAGGTATGAGAAGATGCAAGAATTGGGGTTCATGAAAATCTTTACTTGAAAATGTCTAACTATCTGAAGGCCTGTCCTGCCAGTTTTTCTTAGAGCACAGAACGCCTCATTCGTGATTTCTACCCTGAATCCCTTTCTGTGGGTGTAGAAGGTCGGCAGCTGCCGTGGCTCCTGATTTCGTCTTTGTAGAGGCAGATGGCAAGTGCCAGTTTCCAGCCGCAGACTCCCTTCATGGCCATAGAATTGACCGTGGTTTGGGGGCATATTGTGATCATTTTGTCCCATGATGTTAGGAATACTCGTTCCCAGGTCTAGCAAAGATATATTAGGAATGCTCATTACTGGGTCTAGTGAAGATGTTTTGATTGTCCACTCAACGCGTTGTTACTGGACTAGGCTACAAAAGTAGCAAAAGTCCTGGGTCGTATCTGCCTTACTAGTAGTCTCTTAGAGTCTATGAAAATATTCCGTCTTTTTGCTTCTTCTCATATCTAGAGTTACATTATTATAATCATTGATCTCATATGGAACTATATATCATCCTTTTATTAGAGACTCAGTCACACAGTTGGTAATGTAAGAGACAACAATTCTGTAAAATAGGCAATATAGAAAGCAATATAGCTAGCAGTAATAGTAACGTCACAAGTAAGAATTTAAGAACTTTTACTAGGTGTAGCCCAGTATTTACCTTGTCATCCAACTTAGTTTGTTGAATGACTATAATCTGGTGTTAATCTTCTGGTTGTAGCTCATGGAACATCTGATCTTTATCCAAAGATTGATTATGAAGTTAGTCTTCAGAAACAAACTTAGAATGTCCTCTTATTAACTTAATTAAATTTTATAACAAGAAATAATTATCTCAGAAGTGAATCTTAGTAAATACTAACCTTAATTTAAAAAATTAGGATTTACTATTCAGTGAGACAAATTTCTTTCTACTATTACCCTGATTTTTATTAAACACAGCCAAGACTAATTTGTTTTTAATATGTTTGGTCCATTGACTGTAGCTGTCATAGGTCTGGCATCAGTTTTTGTTGAGGTGGATTTTTTCTTCTGGAGGTGCCCACTATACTTTGAGATTTCTTTGAGACAGTCTTTTTATTTACCTGATCAGGTTGTTCCAGATGTCTGGCTCTAGGTGAGTGATTACACCATCATGGTTATCTGAGTCATGAAGAGCTTTTTTGTACAGTTCTTCTGTGTATTCTTGCCACCTCTTCTTAATATCTTTTGTATCTGTTAGCTCCATACCATTTCTGTCCTTTATCGAGCCCATCTTTGCATGACATGTTCCCTTGGTATCTCTAATTTTCTTGAAGAGGTCTCTAATCTTTCCTATTCTATTGTTTTCCTCTATTTCTTTGCATCGATCACTGAGGAAGCCGTTCTTATCTCACCTTGCTATTCTTCGGAACTCTGCATTCAAATGGGTATATCTTCATGACCCAGATATCCATGATGGTGTGATCACTCACCTAGAGCCATCTTGAAATGCGAAGTCAAGTGGGCCTTAGGAAGCATCACTACAAACAAAGCTAGTGGAGGTGGTAGAATTCCAATTAAGCTATTTCAAATCCTAAAAGATGATGCTGTGAAAGTGCTCTACTCAATATGCCAGCAAATTTAGAAAACCCAGCAGTGACCACAGGAAAAGGTCAATTTTCATTCCAATTCCCAAAAAAGGCAATGCCAAAGAATGTTCAAACTGGCACACCACTGAACTCCTCAATCGCTAGCAAAGTCATCATCAAAATTCTCCAAGCCAGGATTCAACAATACGTGAACCAAGAACTTCCATATTTTGAAGCTAGATTTAGAAAATGCAGAGGAACCAGAGATCAAATTGCCAGCATACACTGAATCACTGAAAAAGCAAGAGAGTTCCAGAGAAACATCTGCTGCTGCTCCTGCTGCCAAGTCACCCCAGTCGTGTCCGACCCCATAGACGGCAGCCCACCAGGCTCCGCTGTCCCTGGGATTCTCCAGGCAAGAACACTGGAGTGGGTTGCCATTTCCTTCTCCAATGCATGAAAGTGAAAAGTGAAAGTGAAGTCGCGCAGTCGTGCTCTTATCGACCCCATGGACTGCAGCCCACCAGGCTCCTCTGTCCATGGGATTTTCCAGGCAAGAGTACTGGAGTGGGGTGCCATTGCCTTCTGTGAGAAAAGCATCTACTTCTGCTTTATTTACTATGCCAAAGCCTTTGACTGTGTGGATCACAAGAAACTGTGGAAATTTCTTCAAGAGATGGGAATATCAGACCACCTTACCTGCCTCCTGAGAAATCTGTATGCAGATGAAGAAGCAGCAGTTAGAACCGGACATGGAACAACAGACTGGTTCCAGATTTGGGAAAGGAGCCTGGCGTGCTGCAGTCCATGGGGTTGCAAAGAGTCAGACACAACTGAGCAACTGAACTGAACTGATTAACTTAATAGTGAATATTTCCCAGTTTACATGAGCCTGAAATTCATTTAGTTTAATTTTTCTTGAATTCAGAATCGCTTGATTTATAAGCGCTTACTTTAGTGTATGTGTTTAGTCGCTCAATTGTATCTGACTCTTCGCAACCACATGGACTGTAGCCAGCCAGGCTCCTCTGTCCATGGAATTCTCTAGGCAAGAATACTGGAGTGGGTAGCCATTCCCTTCTGCAGGGGATCTTCCCGACCCAGGGATTGAACTTGGGTCTCCCGCATTTCGGGCAGATTCTTCACCATCTGAGCCAGCAGAGAAGCCCTACTTTTCTTAAGGCCAGTTAAACAGAGCTCATTGACAAATTAACCGCAACAATATTATCCAAATCAAAGACACACACTAAGGCATGCATATATCTGGACAGACAGAGATCTCATAGTTTTCCACTTGAGATTTAAAATATCTCTTTGCCCCCTTTTCCCCCTTGGCTTGAAGTTCTAATTTGCTCTCAGCTGGAGTCTCAGGCAGACTGTGTATCTCAAGGACATGAAAAGAGTTAACTTCAGTTTTTTTCCTAGGAATGTTTTTGCTTCTCAGGCAGGGTCTGCTACTGCTGCTGCTAAGTCACTTCAGTCGTGTCCGACTCTGTGCCACCCCATAGACGGCAGCCCACCAGGCTCCCTCACCCCTGGGATTCTCCAGGCAAGAACACTGGAGTGGGCTGCCATTTCCTTCTCCAATGCATGAAAGTGAAAAGTGAAAATGAAGTCTCTCAGTCTCTTAGCGACCCCATGGACTGCAGCCTACCAGGCTCCACTGTCCATGGGATTTTTCAGCCAAGAGTACTGGAGTGGGGTGCCATTGCCTTCTCCACGGCAGGGTCAGAACTCCAAAAAAAAAAAAGGATCTTAACAAGCCAGCTTTTTCCTAATTGCACGTGCAAAAAGAAATAGTTTCGCAATTTCAAAAAGATTTCATTTTAGCCAGTTTTTTTTCTGGATTCTAAAGAATATCATGGCTATATTATCTTTTTCCTTTCTGTGATCATGGTCTTGTAGCTTAAATTTGTAAATTGGAGAGTGTTCAAATTCACACTGGCTCTGGTCACAGGTACGGATTGACTGATAAGGTGTTGTCCCAGCAGGGATTGTTCCTCTGGGATGGCCGTGTCTTGGTTTGATTGGAAGAATCTGAAGGAGTAAGGGAACTTGCAGGAATAGGGGAAGCTTGGTTCTGTTCCCACTTCCTTCTCTCCCATCCCACTGTCCCAAGAGACAGGAGGAGTTGGAAGGAGATTCTTTAGAATTTTAGGAGAGCTTTTTCCAGGCTTTTGATTATAGGAAAAAATCCTGGACCAGGAGATCTGGTGGAGGGAGAGACAGAGGGGAATGAGGGGGTTGGGCGGCAGCAGAGAGACACATGCGGCGTGAGCCCCTTAGATCTGGAATCTGACCAAGTACCCTAAAGTTTTGAGCATAAGGAACATCAAAAGAGATCAAGTTGGAGGACTGTGTTGTAATTTAGTAGGCCATGAGGAAGCCATTTTTCTTGGTTCCTCAATTTGTACTGGCTCCAAGTTTTATTGCAAAAGAAAGTGACCCTTTTCAAGATTTTCAGGGTCAAATTTTTTTTTTCCAGTTCTTCAGAATACACCCTAGAGGAGAGCCTGAGGGAGGGTCTCAAGACATACCTGAGCCCATTTTTAGAATGAGGGTCCTGAGAATTCACTGGCCACAGAAGGATTCCAACTGTCCCAATGAACCCTCTGTATGTGATGAGGCACCGTGTGGCTAACGGCACAAATGGCCCACCATCCCAGCAACTGCGTCCGACAGCGAGAGATCACCTCGGAATGTGTGACCAAGAGCCGCACAAAACCGGCGCCAGCCTAGGCCCAAACCGCGCGCAAACACCTGGCTACTAGGGCCGGACAGGACGGAGAGAATGTCCCCGGAACCAACCAGGACTCGCCTTTTGAGGATCCTCTGACCCGGGGAAGGCCTTCCTTGGGATGAGTCAGAGGCTGCTCCTAGGCCTCTGTAAATTAATCATGACAGAGGGAGGCGAAGTGAAAGAGACAGGACAAGCTGAGGGTAGTCTGCTGTGTCCTCCTGCCAGGAGGTGTGGCCTGGGCACTGGGCCCAGTGTCTGTCTTGCCTGAACCAATATGGCACGTATAGCGCACGGAGGTTGTCTGCCGGCAGGAGCTCCGAGAGCCTGATCTGTTCGGCGACTCCCTTTATCCTGCCACAGGCGTCTTCTAGCAGCAGGCACCCTAGTGGCTTTTAAACGCCTGACCTGTGCCAACACAATATTGATTTGCCTAGTCCTCAGTTGGAAAGGAGGAAGAGAGACCTTCACCCACTCGGGCGGCAACTGCTGGGGCCCAGCGAGCAGTGGGGCCTTCGGGACACACCACAGGGTAACGCCGGCCAGGGTTCCTCCGTGGCTTCCACAGCCGCTTGCCTGTTCGCAGAGGGCCCAAGGAAGAAGGAAAGAGGAAAGGAGCCTGGGGCAGGGTCCCCTGAGAGCAGTCCCCATAGGCCACCAGATGCTGAGGCAGTGTGAGCATGGGTTGGAAAAGAATTTCCAGACCCAGAGCACTTCAGAAGGGAGTGAGTTTATTACGAACAAAGAGCAGAGACAGAGAGGGCACTGCGAACGCAGCTGGCTGTCAACTCCCGACAGACCAGGAGAGGTGACAGTGTTCATGAGCTAACAGCCAACTTTTATATCAAGACAAAGAAAATGCCTGCTGGAAGGTGCCGATAGGTGATTGGTTGGAACGCTATAGGGTGCTTACGGGAGTGGGCCTCTTTGCTTAATTGGGAGTCAGGAGGGTTGTTAGTGATTATCAGGGGCTTTTGACAAGGCTACAAAGGGGCTCAGTCAGCTTCGGTGGTGAGCTTGGTTCTGGGCTCTGCTTCTGTGGCCTTGGTGCAAGGCCTCACTCCTGTGGCCTGGGGCAGGACTCAGCAAGTTCCTCTTTGTAGAATATTTATTTATGCGTTTGGCTGTGGCGGGTCTTCATTGTGGCATTTCACTCTCTAAAGCTCACAGGCTCCGGAGTTGCAGCATGCAAGCTTAGTTGCTCCAGCGTGTGGCGTCTTAGTTCCTCAACCAGGGATCGAACCCACGTCCTCTGCATTGCCAGATGGATTCTCAACCACTGGACCACCAAGGAAGTCCCACAAAGGAAGTTCTTGATGCACCTCGGAGTGTCCCATTAATGCCTAATCTCAATGTTGATTATGACCGCGTCTTACCCCAGAGAAGGCTGAGAATGTTTTCCACCTGCTGTTCCACTCCCTGTTGGAATCATCTGGATAACTGCCCGCAGTTGTCCTTAGGGGCTTCCCAGGTGGTGCAATGGTAAAGAATCCCCCTGCCAATGGAAGGAAACTCAGGAGATGTGGATTCGATCCCTAGGTTGAGAAGATCCCCTAGAGGAGTAAATGGCCACCCACTCCAGTTTTCTTGCCTGGGAAATGCCACGGACAGAGGAGCCTAGCAGGCTACTTTGTGTCAGACACACACACACACACTCTCTGCCTGTCTCTGTCTCTCTCTGTCTTTTTGTCTTTCTGTGTGTCTCTCACTGTACCTCTCTCCGTGTCTGTCTCGGTCTCTCTCTCTCTCCCTGTCTCTCTCTCCCTCTGTCTTTCTCTTCTGATCTGAAGAGGAGGAGGACTGTGCCCACGAAAACATTCACTTCTCATTGGAGACGCAGCAGATGCTCCATACAGACAATGCTGCTCTCTCCCTCTGTCTTTCTCTTCTGATCTGAAGAGGAGGAGGACTGTGCCCACGAAAACATTCACTTCTCATTGGAGACGCAGCAGATGCTCCATACAGACAATGCTGCTGTCTCTGATGCTGCAGCTGGGGGGTGATGGCGTCTCTGTGGGCAGAGCGGGTCTCAGGACCCAGTCCTTGTAACTACAGACTCAGGAGCCCCTGGTCCATCCTGAGTAACTCTTACCTGCGCAGAACTCTGGAGCAAAGAGCAGGAGTCAGGTGACCGACGTTGGGCAGGACACCTGCTGGCCCTGCCTCGCTGACCACACCCCGGCTCCGGCTGGATGGAGGGATGACTGGGGAGCAGAGAGTGGGGTTTCCAGTGGGGCTTTACTGAGCAAAAATTCAAGTGAGATTTTTTTTCTTTGCTAACATAAAAGGTTTTATGGGATTTATTGAAGGTACCATATAAAACCTAGCTTTCTGGAATCCCTGGGAATTTGCAGGTAATTATAATTCAGAGGAGAGCTCAGAACAAATGAATGTCTGTATTTCCTCTCTCTGTCGTGGGAGATGCTGGGAAAGAGAAGGAGGGGAGGCCCCCTGTGTGCAGACCAGGAGGCAGAGCATCTGTGAGTGGGTCCGGAGAGCAGTGCCCGTCCTAACACAGCTCTCAGTGTATTAGGAAGACAGGGGACAAAGGAGTAAAAAACAAAGCAAAGTATGAATTTTGTTTTGAGACTAACAGCAGCTTGGTCGTGCTGATTGAGGGTGACCAGCAGGTGTGCCCGGCAGGTGTCCCGCTGGGCTGGAGTGGGAAGAGCGAGGAGAGTGGAGGGGTGGGAGCGGGGGTTCCAGGAGGAGGGAGAATGTGAATCGCTGAATGAAGCCAAGATGTGTTTCTTGCTCTTTCCAGGGAAATTAATTCAGCCGGATCTAGAGAGGAAGGGAAGACAGGATGGAAATGAGCTGCTGAAAGTCTTAGGCGCCTGACGGAAGGTTGCCCTCCCCTGGGTCCCTGCCAGTGGTAAGTAATGACACTTTCTTTTGAAAGAGAAAACAGCAACAACAACAACAAACTCTTGGTTTCACTGATCTGTTTCATTCTTTCTCTGCTCTTTATTTCATTTACTTCTGCTCTGATTTTTAGTAATCCCTTCCTTCTGCTAACTTTAGGCTCATTGCTTCTCGTATAGTTCCTTGAAGAATAAAGTTAGCTTGTTAAGTATAAAGTTAATTTGTTAACAAGTTAGCTTGTTAATCTTCCTTTACAGAAAATGTTACTCATTTTAAATTTTAGGGAAAAAAACCTCCAAACTTCTCGTTGTCAGTAAACAGAGACAAAGCATGTAATAGAGGGCTAAAATAATACCCACAGAACCTTACTTTGTCTAGAAATAAGCAACAGTAAAGTGCTGTTTTCTTTCTGGACTTTTTTCCGCCCAAACCTAATTAGTTCACCTGGAAAAATGTTTTGTGCTCTAATTTGTATTTATGTTGGAACTCTGTATAAGAAAGATCTTGCTGTTTTTGAAAAATAAAAAAACAAGTTTAATACATAGTCAGTTTTTACTGCAGTGGCCAGTGCTGTTAGCTATATTCTTATTGTTATGCTATAGAGCAGCAGTCTCCAACATTTAGGGGACTGGTTTTGTGGAAGGCAATTTTTCCAGGGACTGGGGAGGGGGATGATTTCTGGAAGGCAATTTTTCCAGGGACTGGGGAGGGGGATGATTTCTGGATGACTCAAGCGCATTCATAACAACAACTGGAAAAACTGCTGCTGGCCACTTAATATTCAACAAGTCATATTCACTTAATTTTTACCATGCTGGGGGTTTTCTATTTTTTTTTTTCCTGTTTATGGCGCCCCTTGCTGAGCAAATGCTTTCAAAGTCAACGAGTACTGAGGGAGGCTTCCCTTCTCTCCACAACCTCCCCAGCATATATTGGTTTTAGACCTTCTGCCGATGTCCATTCTAACCTGTGTGAGGTGATACCTCATTGTAGTTTTGATTTGCATTTCTCTAAGACTTCACAATGTTGAAATGCGTCCATGTGATTTGTTAGAAAACAGTCAGAGTCAGACTGACCTCCCGAGATCGTCCTCTTGACAGTCTGCTCTGTTTTGAATTCTTTCTCCGTTACCAACCCAAGGACATTTGTTGAGGGCTGGTGTATTTTATTGACAGTCACAGACGTGGTGAATATTAAATACCCGTGAGAACAGGCTTTTCAGTTGTTGTTACCAAAAGTGGCCACAAGGCGGCAACACTTCTTAATGCTCCACTGTTTTTCTTTTGTAATTTAACGTTTATTTTCTGCTGGAGGAGAGCTGATTTCCAATACTGTGTTTGTTATAGGTATACAGGAACTTGGTTTAGTTATACATGAAACTTTATCTGTTTTTTTTTTTTCAGCTTCTTTTCCCATATCGGTTCCTTCCATGTGTTCAATAGACTTCTGTGTGCTATTCACTAGGTCCTTTTGGATTCTCTATTTGATAAGTACTATGTGTATGTTCAGGGCTTCCCTGGTAGCTCAGGTGGTAAAGCGTCTGCCTACAATGTGGGAGACCTGGGAAGATACCCTGGAGAAAGAAATGGCAACCCACTCCAGCACTCTTGCCTGGAAAATCCCGTGGACGGGTATACAGGAACTTGGTTTAGTTATACATGAAACTTTATCTGTTTTTTTTTTTTCAGCTTCTTTTCCCATATCGGTTCCTTCCATGTGTTCAATAGACTTCTGTGTGCTATTCACTAGGTCCTTTTGGATTCTCTATTTGATAAGTACTATGTGTATGTTCAGGGCTTCCCTGGTAGCTCAGGTGGTAAAGCGTCTGCCTACAATGTGGGAGACCTGGGAAGATACCCTGGAGAAAGAAATGGCAACCCACTCCAGCACTCTTGCCTGGAAAATCCCGTGGACGGGGGAGCCTGATAGGCTACAGTCCATGGGGTTGCAAAGAGTTGGACATGACTGAGCAACTTCACATGTGTATGTTAATCCCGACCTCTTAATGTCTCCCTTCCCCTACCTTTTTAAAAAATAAAAAATAATCATAAGTGGGTTTTCTAAGTCTGTGAGTTTGTTTCTGTTTATAAATTAGTTCATTTGAATGAAATTACAGATTCCACCGGTAAGTGACAAGACGTTTCTCTTTCCCTCTGTGACAGACTTCACCCAATATGATAAATCTCTTGGTCCATCCAGGCTGCGGCCAATGGCATGTTTTTGTTCTTTGTGATGGCTGAGTGTATTCCAGTGTATAGAGGACTAATTACTCTTCATTTCTTTATGGATGGACATTTTGGTTGATGCTCTTTGATATTGTCAATAGCGCTGTCCTGAAAATAGGGATGCACGTGTCATATAATAATCTTCCTTCCAGATCTAAGGCAAGGAGTGGGCTTGCCAGATCAAGTGGTAACTCTATAGTTACTGTTTTAAGGAACCTCCATACTGTTTTAACCAGCCTCCTTCATGGCTGCACCCACCCATTCACTTCCCCGCCCGCAGTGTAGGATTCCCTATTCCCCTCACCTTCAGCAACATTTAATCTTTGTAGATCTTTGAGAAGATGGACATTCTGAGGGGTGTGAGGTGATACCTTGATGCCATTTTGATTTGCATTTCTGCAGTAATTAGTGATGCTGAGCATCTTTTTTGGTGCATTATGGCTATCTGGATGCCTTCTTTGGACAAACGTCCATTTAGATCTTTGACCCATTTTTCTACTGGGTTGACTGGGTTTTTTGATATTGAGCTGCATGAGCTGTTTGCATGTTTTGGAGATAAATTCCTTGTTTCTAAATTCAGTTGCAAACATTCCCCCCCCCCCTCCCATTCCAAGGTTTTTTTTAAGTTTGGTTTACCGTTTCCCTTGCAGTGCAAAAGCTTTTGAGGTTAGAGCCTCTTTTGTTGAATTTTGTTTAATTTTTCGTTATTTTTAAAGTGGATCTGTTAGGAGAAGCACGCTAACTGAAACCACCCACCCTGGCCAGGTACCATAGTAACTATGTGCATGAATTGTTTTACGACAGGAGGTCCTGGTAAGGAACACGGAACTTTTATAAGCCACCACCAACCAGAAGAAATCGAGAAAGGTCAAAAGGAGACACCACATATCTGACCACCTCCTGGAATCCTTCTTGCTGGCATCCATCTTGGCTGAACAAGGCATGTACCACTAGGAAGGACTCTGAGTCAGAATGATTGACTAAAGACAACCTGGAAACGAATCCCATCACCATAAAACCTGAGACTGCAAGCCATGTGACAGAGCTGTCCTCCTGGGTTCCCTTACCCTCCTGCTCTCCACCCTGGGGGCCCTTTCCCAAGAAAATCTCTGCTTTGTCAGCACGTGTGTCTCCTCAGACAATTCATTTCCAAGTGTTAGACAAGAGCCCAGTTTCGGGCCCTGGGAGGGGTCCCCCTTCCTGCAACAGATCCTAAAGGGCTTGC
>SJYC01063685.1:0-41921 GCA_006408675.1 Madoqua kirkii
CGTGAGGGTGGCACTTAGCTCTCAGTGCTCACCTAGAGCAGACCGGAAGAGCCGTCCTTCTGACGGCACCATGTGAGGGAGAGCTTGGGAAGGAGCAACAGGTGCAGATGCTCAGGGAGGACCATGAGGTAGCAGTGGGGAGAGATGGGCAGGTCCTCCTGAGCAGCCAGTGAGAGGATATTCCCAAAGGAAACAAGTCCCAGGATGAGAGGTTCATAGGAGCCTAGCGGGACAGGAGACCACCACCTGAACCCTCCACTGCAGAGGAAGGCACCTGCTGTTCCTTGCTACCCTCTCCCTGCAGCAGAGGTCTCATATTAAGTGAGAGACCAGCCTTTCTTGCAGAGCACAGTTGGAGGGTGATGCTGAGTGCTCTCCCACCTTGTGCAACCTTCTAAGGCAAGTTTTGTGGGTGTAAAACTGAACTCCATTGGCTAAAACTGGTTACAAAGTTGTGTCAATAAAAATAACATAATTAATAATAATAACAATCAGTGTTTAAGTAACACATTTATCAAGGGCCAGGTACTCAGGTGCTCAGCATGACTTCATTTCATACTCATAACAGTCCTAAGAGACATAAGCTACAATTATTCCCATTTTGCCCATCAGGAAACTGAGGGCAGCTTGTCCAATGCTCGAAGTCAGTGATGAAGACAGGCACTGAACACAGGCTATCTGACTCCAGAGACTTGAGAGCTCATTTGAAATGTTTTAAAATCAGGTAATTTCCTTGCAATCATGTGACTTCCTGGGGAAGGGGTGCCAGCTTCTAAGTTATAGATGCTACTACTCCAAAGTCATAGGAAACAAGTTCTATCTTTTTTTTTTTTTTGAGCCTTGGTTTCTTCATTTGTAAAAATGGAATTAATTGGTCCTATCTCATAGAGTTGTTTTGATCATTAAATGAGATAATGAATATAAAATGATTGGTGCAGTACCTAGCATATGATAACTACTCAGTTAAAAGTAGCTGTTTCAATGCTATTCTCTCAAATCATCCTACCCTCACTTTCTCCCACAGAGTCCAAATGACTAAAAAAATAAAATAAAAATAGCTGTTAATTTATTCTGTTATAAAATTATTACTGTTCAGTATAAGTACTATGAGCTTCCCCGATGGCTCAGTGGTGACGTTGGAGATGCATGGGTTCAGTTCCTCGGGAAGATCCCCTGAAGGAGGAAATGGGCACCCATTCCAGTATCCTTGCCTGGAAAATCCCATGGAGAGAGGAGCCTGGCAGGCTACAATCCATGGGGACATGACTGAGCATCTAGCACCATAACTAGTGTGCTGATGTTACACTTTTAAAAATTCAGCATTTGTCCCACTCCATGGAACATTCCCATCAAGATTTAATAACCCATAGGCCTTGGCTTGAATTGCTAAGATTTAGGAATATAAACTGAAGTATATGTAACCTCTGGGCAGTGACTGTCAAGAGAGAAAATTAGCTGGAAAGTAGACATTATGGCTGGACTCAGGCAGCCCTCTTGGGCTATGAGGATTTCAGAGCAACAAGTTTAATATGCCTGGGTCTCTAACACCAGGATACAGAGTACCCTACCAGCCTGGATATATTTTACATGACAGAAAACAAATCTCTCTATTTTTAAAAAATTATCTGACTTATTTTTTCTTCCTCATCAACAACTGGAATCCTAACACATCATTTCCTTTCAATTAAATTTTATAAGGAGGATGGTATCATTCCCATTTCACTGGTAATGACATTCGGGATCAGAGAGGTAGAACAACTTGCCTGGTATTTCACAGCTAGTCTGTGGAAGAGGCAGAATTCAAAACCAGATATGTTTGGCTTCAAAGTTGATACCCTTCCCAGTTATTGGATTGGCCAAAAAGTTTATTTGGGTTTTTCAATAAGACTTGAGAATGACATGTTCAGATGCACTTAAGTTCTGATGAGAGGCTTGGGAAATGGATACGATGTATTGCTTGTCTGCCCAATGAAGGCATCTTGCCCTACTTTCTCTGCTTCAAAAGGGAGGAGGGAAAACCATCTATGGTCCATGTCATATGCTGGCTCTGATCCCTCTGAGTCCCTGCCTGCCTTCATTCTTGACCAGATGTAGAAATGTGATGTATGGATGTGGTTGCTGGGCATTCTGCAGAGGCCTGCTCTGAAGGGCAAATTCATCCTTCCTGTGGCTTCTGATAGGCAGAAGCAAGTGAAGGCAGTGTCAACGGTAAGACCGGCTGATTTTCCAGAGGACAGTGGATAAGCAGCCCAGCAGCAGGTATGGGGTGGTAAGTATTCACTGGTACTACCTATTCCCATTTCTAGTAGGCGCCAGCTTCCTAAAACATAAGACGTTTGCTATGGACATGACATATGGGTACCCAGAATTATTATTATTTATTATACCCCAGTCCAAATATTGGAGAAGGCAATGGCACCCCACTCCAGTACTTTCGCCTGGAAAATCCCATGGACGGAGGAGCCTGGTGGGCTGCAGTCCATGAGGTCGCCAAGAGTCGGACACGACTGAGCAACTTCACTTTCACTTTTCACTTTCATGCACTGGAGAAGGAAATGGCAATCCACTCCAGTGTTCTTGCCTGGAGAATCCCAGGGACTGGAGAGAGCCTGGTGGGCTGCCATCTATGGGGTCGTAGGGAGTCGGACACGACTGAAGTGACTTAGCAGCACTCCAAATATGCCAAAGGAGGTTGTCACATTTATGCCCACAGCTTGAATAACTTCAGGATGGGACAGCGGTACGGAAGCAGCCAGCCTGCTGTCCACCAGCATCGGGGCCATAGAGCAGTGAGTGCCAAGGAAATGGCATGCATTGAAATCTGGATTTCACCATCATCAGACTAATAATCATTATAATCCTATGAAACTTCATTACTGAATTCCCCCTTTACCATTTCTACACGTAACACTCATTTGTTAATAATCAAGATAAAGGTCCATAAAACAATATTGCTCCCATGTAACACGTCTCTTTCTCCTTGCTCTCAATAAGACTCCAGAATTTCATCAGAGGAATGCAAGTGCTTCCATAAGATGTGTCAATTATTTCAAGATGACAGGTATTCGATTCCCAAATTCATCAGTAGGGGCTGAGAATGTATTGGTTCATCAAGCAGAGCACATTTCTGGAAGCGCTCTCACCATTTGGGAATCAAATAATAATTGCAATACCAACACCTTGACTTTCTAATGTATTTTTTCAAGCTAAAGGGTTTCGACACACTCCCCCACCAAACCCATTCTTAGATTCATCTTCTTTGTAGGCTTCTGAAATAGTGAAGGCACTAGTTTTTATTTCTTCCATTTTGCAGAAGAAGAAATTCAGATTCTCAACTCAGAAGCTGAGTGACTTACATAAACAAAGCATATTGGAGGCAAAGGAGAGATAGCAGATCTTTCACTCTGGGGCTCCAATCACTTGAGTGCACAGCTTCAGAAACATCCCTTCTTGGATCCAGGCCCTGAGCTGAATGTTAGATATATAGCACAGAGTAAGTCAGAGGCCCCATTCTCAAGGAACATCAGCATAATGAAAGATGCTGACA
The DNA here is from genome assembly GCA_006408675.1 of Madoqua kirkii. Lineage (NCBI taxonomy): Eukaryota > Metazoa > Chordata > Mammalia > Artiodactyla > Bovidae > Madoqua > Madoqua kirkii. Next base: position 3,548 of record SJYC01063685.1, read on the forward strand.
GTAATGACAAAATAACATGATTATGGGGAAAGAGGCATGTAGAGAAGTGGGGAGAAAAGAGACAGTCCCCTCTCATATTAGTTGGGAGAGAGGACAGGTCTTTTGGAAATGACAGTTTTGAAGCATGAATAGGAGTTTACTACGTAGATAAAATGAAAGACGACATTCAAACAAAGAAAATGGCATGTGCAAAGGCATGGTGATTGGGAAAGAGTCAAGGATGTTTAGTCCCTTGCTGGTGCCCTTTGAGAAGACTTCGTCTTCAACAGAAGAGATATCAGCTGTTCCAAATGGGCTGAAATTAGTTTTGGAGCAGGTCAGAACGTTGTACTGAGTCTTGAAATAAGTTGGAATCATGGATGTTTCAGGAACACTCATCTCCATCCCCCATTGCTGACATTCTCCTGACGAGTGTCTGCCTCACTCTCTCATACAGTCCTTCTTGCCCTCCTCCTTCTGACCTCCCAGAGCTAATCAAAGAATCTTTTGGACTTGGCTGGTTCTGGTTAGTAGGGTATGGATGTTGCAGCTCTGGATGGGGCTGTCTAGACTTCTGAACCCTGAGATAAGCACCTTTCTAATGTCCTGAACACATCTGAATGCATTCTCTGGGATACATTCATCTTTTGCCCAGAGCAGAATGATACAAGTGCAAAAGGGCCCTTCTGTAGAAAGAGTGAGAAGGTGCCACGGACTGAATGTTTGTCCCCTACCCTGCCCAACAAGGGTTTCCCTGGTGGCTCAGATGGTAAAAGAATATGCTTGCAATGTGGGAGACCCAGGTTCGATCTCTCATCCGGAACATTCCCTGGAGAAGGGAATGGCTACCCACTCCAGTATTCTTGCCTGGAGAATCCCATGGACAGAGGAGCCTGGCGGTCTTCAGTCAGTGGGGTCACAAACAGTCAGACACGACTGAGCAATTCTGTCTGTTTCCCCGACAAATCCATACACTGAAGGCCCACCACCACCACCACCCACCCTCAGTGTGATAGGTATTTGGAAGCAGTGCCTTTGGGAAGTAATGGGGCTTAGACTAGGTCATGAGAGTGGGGCCCCCATGATGTCTCTCTCTCTGTTTCTCTCTGTCTTCCCCAACCCGCCCCACTTCCAGGTAACAAAGAAAGAGCATGTGAGGACTTAATCAGAAAACAACACACTGTCCAGGAAATGGAACTTCCCCACACACCGAATCTTCTAGTACCTTGATCTTTGACTTCCCAACCTCCAGACTTGTGAGAAATACATGTGTGTTATTTAGACCCCTCAGTCTGTGGAATTTTGTTAGAGCAGTGCCCGCTCAGATGTAAGATGAGTTTCCCTTTTTGCCAAGGCCCTGGCCTTCCCTCCAGGCGCAGGCTGATTCCTGCCTCTTGCGGAGGCCTCCTCTCTGCTCCAAATCAGGCTACACTTCAGTCCTACCCAGGCAAGGCCCAGTGTGGATTTATGATTTAATTTGTGTGTATGGCACTAAGAAATGATTTCTGGGCTGGTCACTTAAGAAATGATTAAAGACCATCATTTCAAAGCCGCAGCACTCCCTGGGGGAAGGGAAGCGGAGCGTGAGTCAGAAGGAGGTGTCAGCAGAGCACAGGCTAGATGGACGCATGACAGGGGAGGCCAGTCGCCTGGGGGAGAGGAGGCAGGAGGGCAGGGCCCGGATGCCTCATTTCTGCGGTTGGGAGGGGTGTGCATGCCCATGCCGGAGCCCTGGCCACGCCCTCATGACGCTATCTTCGTCCAGATCAGCATGTACCATCTGAGTCAAGTGCGGGCAAAGCCTGGCCCAGGCTCCCTTCCTCGGCACCTTTACAGCCTCAGAGCAGTAAACCTGGGCCTGAAGGTGGCGGAGTGTGAAGGCAGATAACAGCTCATAAAGGCCTCCGCGCTCCGGAAGCTCTCCGTGCAGGGACGTAAACCAGAAACCTGCACGCGGCAGCTCTAAATCACCCCGCCTTCTCTTCCCTGTGACAGCCAAATGTCACACTGTGCCAATTTATGAGGTGTGGCTGTAAAGTTCTGAGACCGGCTAATAAGCTTGGGAAGACGCGCTAGGCTCCCCTCGAGGAATTCCTCAAAGTCAGGGCTGTTCTCAGCACCTCCTGTGTTAATCAACCCACTTGGGCATGGGAAAACCCAGCTGAGTCCTGGCTCCGCCTGCTCAGGGCTACACACTCAACACGTGGCCCAGGTGTCCCCAGAGGTGGCCAGCAAAATTCACCCTAAGAGTTGACACCAGACACCGGGGTTCCAGAACCAGTTCCTAAATCCTTGTTGCCTGTGAGGTCGTGGGTGAGACCTGCCGTCGCCTCTTTGGGCCACAGTGGGCTCATCTGTGAAATGGGATGAGTGGGGAGTAAGACCAGCTCTGCACCTTCACTGTTGATGGGGGCAACCTCCAGACTTGTGAGAAATACATGTGTGTTATTTAGACCCCTCAGTCTGTGGAATTTTGTTAGAGCAGTGCCCGCTCAGATGTAAGATGAGTTTCCCTTTTTGCCAAGGCCCTGGCCTTCCCTCCAGGCGCAGGCTGATTCCTGCCTCTTGCGGAGGCCTCCTCTCTGCTCCAAATCAGGCTACACTTCAGTCCTACCCAGGCAAGGCCCAGTGTGGATTTATGATTTAATTTGTGTGTATGGCACTAAGAAATGATTTCTGGGCTGGTCACTTAAGAAATGATTAAAGACCATCATTTCAAAGCCGCAGCACTCCCTGGGGGAAGGGAAGCGGAGCGTGAGTCAGAAGGAGGTGTCAGCAGAGCACAGGCTAGATGGACGCATGACAGGGGAGGCCAGTCGCCTGGGGGAGAGGAGGCAGGAGGGCAGGGCCCGGATGCCTCATTTCTGCGGTTGGGAGGGGTGTGCATGCCCATGCCGGAGCCCTGGCCACGCCCTCATGACGCTATCTTCGTCCAGATCAGCATGTACCATCTGAGTCAAGTGCGGGCAAAGCCTGGCCCAGGCTCCCTTCCTCGGCACCTTTACAGCCTCAGAGCAGTAAACCTGGGCCTGAAGGTGGCGGAGTGTGAAGGCAGATAACAGCTCATAAAGGCCTCCGCGCTCCGGAAGCTCTCCGTGCAGGGACGTAAACCAGAAACCTGCACGCGGCAGCTCTAAATCACCCCGCCTTCTCTTCCCTGTGACAGCCAAATGTCACACTGTGCCAATTTATGAGGTGTGGCTGTAAAGTTCTGAGACCGGCTAATAAGCTTGGGAAGACGCGCTAGGCTCCCCTCGAGGAATTCCTCAAAGTCAGGGCTGTTCTCAGCACCTCCTGTGTTAATCAACCCACTTGGGCATGGGAAAACCCAGCTGAGTCCTGGCTCCGCCTGCTCAGGGCTACACACTCAACACGTGGCCCAGGTGTCCCCAGAGGTGGCCAGCAAAATTCACCCTAAGAGTTGACACCAGACACCGGGGTTCCAGAACCAGTTCCTAAATCCTTGTTGCCTGTGAGGTCGTGGGTGAGACCTGCCGTCGCCTCTTTGGGCCACAGTGGGCTCATCTGTGAAATGGAATGAGTGGGGAGTAAGACCAGCTCTGCACCTTCACTGTTGATGGGGGCAATGAACACATAAGACTTGATTTTCTCATGTATTACACCTCCCACAGCTGCTAACCTGAGCCTCTGAAACATTCGTCATGGTAAATGAATGACACTGATTTTTGTAAACTCCTTTTATTCTAAATAGCAAAATCAGCTGCAGGAGCACATTCTAGTTTGTTGTACAACATTCATCAGCATAGTGATAGAGAAGTTCCTGGGAAGAAAGGGGCTGAGCCCCAGGCCAGCTCTGCTGCTGAGGGGTCTGAGCCCCTCTCTGGACCACACTCACCCTTTTGGTGAAATGAATGGTTAAAGTGGAGTCAATGGCCTACCGATTCCTCTAACACAAACCCGCCCTTACAGTCATCCCCTATCTTCCCCCTACTTGGCACGTTCCTGTATTAGGCAGGGGCCCAGCAACACACACAGGCAAGCAAGAAGCAGTCCCAACTACGAGGCGCTCACACCCTGGCCTGAAGGACTGATCCCTCTGCGGTGCAGCCAGTCCAGCCATCACCACTGTTCTTTCTGGCTTTACCTGTGGGTGAGCTGGGGGTACCCAGAAATTAAAGGCCGTGCTCACCCAGCAGGTCTAAGGCAAGGTGGAGACTCGGTGCATCTGGATTCAGGCCACCTAGAGAGATTTTCCCATTAGTTTGTAAGGCTTCTCCATCAATAATGATACCAGGCATAATGAAGATAAATATTTTGCAATGAACTGTCGCTTTTTCACATGGGAAACAGCTATTCAAATTAAAGGCACTTTGGTCTCTATCTCTCTCTTCCCCTTTATTCCATTTCATTTTCTTGGCATATTTCTGAGCTTAAAAAAAAAGAAAAGAAAAATCTATCCTGAAAAGGGAGAGGGAGGACCATGGACTATCCAGCAGAGTTTACTCATTGCCTAAATTCACTATTTCACAGTTCAGCTGCCACAAACATGTCCCTGTGTGGGTTCTCGATGAACTGCCATCCTCACCTGCTCCTTAGAGGTGGGGGGGCCAGGATGGGACTGGGGACCATGGGAACCTGGGCTGCAAGGCTATTCTGGGCTTCCAAGGAAGCAAGGGATAGGGCCAGGTGATAGATGTAATGGACACACTTGGCCTTTATTATCATTATTATTGTGCAGGCATTAACTTGACCCATGTAGCACTAACTTATCTACTACACACAATTAAAAGCTTCAGTTATAGAGATGGGAGAACAGCAGGAGGGAACCTTACCACCTCCCCTTACCCTTCCGCAAACTCTAAAGAAGATGCCCCTTGTGGTGCAGATGAAGCAACCCACCCCCTACTCACTTTCAGCCCATTTCATGCCATTGCTGCTGGGATCAGAGCTTTGCTCTGACGGTCTCACACTCTCTCTGTGTTTTCAGCCTCTGTCTCCAGGACGCATCCTATGAACTGTCCATGAGCAGATGTTCCACCACCTGTAACTTCTCTAACCTCCTTCCCCTCCCTGCATCCACTTGTCACCACATCCTGTCATCTCTACATTCCGCTATTGTTTAATTCGCCAATTTCTGTCCCTACCTTCGTTCAGCCCTTGTCTTGTCACTAGCTCCCTTACCTCCGTGACTGTGGCTCGCCTCCCCTGCACATCTGCCAGAGAAATCTGCCAGTAAGCCTCCAAGGGCACCTTCGCCTTGGCAATGACATCCTGTGCCTAGTTGTGGCTGATCCCAAGCCCCCCAGGATCAATGGCCCTGCTCACCCTTCTAGTCTCTTTGTCAGCCTCTCCCTGGCCCCTAAACACCTAAGCCTGCCCAGCTGCCTGAGGTACTCAGGGCCCTCCTCCTGGAAGTATTGAGTCCTTTACACCTGTTCTAGACTTTTGTGTGCCCAAACCAGGGGTGTCTGTTTACCTGTCTGTCCCCCACCTCCACCAAGCTGCTCCCAGTACCTGATGCATCTTTGCCTGCCAGCACCTAAATAGCGCTCATATACCCATGTGGACTGGGTGAGAAAGTGGGTACAGGCAAGAAAACCTTTGAAGAGCTCAGACCTCATCTTAACTTTTCCTACCATGTGACTAACCTCCTCCCAAGAGGTCACTAACTGAATCCTACTCTCTGCAGGTTCTTTTCACTCATCTGTGCACCTGAAATGTGACCACTGCCTCTGGTTTAGCTTACAGGCCACCTACCCATGTCAGTGCCGTTGGCATGAATATCTCCTCCCAGAATTGCCCTTCTGCCCCGCCCTGGCCCTACTTAGCCCTGACTGGGCATTTGTGTCCTGTCTGTGTTACAGTGCAGGATATGGAGACAGAGGCCCAGGGAGGGAGCCTGGCCCCACCTCCTGGCAGCTGTGTGAGTGACCACAACCAGACACTAATCTCTCTAAGCCTCAGGCTCCCCACCTGTAAATTAGGAATAAAAGTAGTTCCTATCTGCTCGAAATGGAAGTGTTAGTGGCTCAGTTGTGTCCGAGTCTTTGCGACCCCATGGCCTGTAGCCTGCCAGGCTCTTTTGTCCTTAGAGTGTTCCAGGCAAGAACCCCGGAGTGGATTGCTATTCCCTTCTCCAGGGGATCTTTCTGACCCAGGGATTGAACCTACATCTCTTATGTCTCCTGCACTGCAGGCAGATTCTTTACTGCCTGAGTAACCAGGGCTCAATAATAGTATATAATGGTAGCGCCTGTTGGAGAGTAAAAGTATAATCCGTATAAAATGATTTGTAAATTAAGTAGTCAAAGGAGTTCATTGCCACCATCTTCCTCTTCTTCCTCAGCACCACCACCACCATCATCGGTCTCTCTCCCTGATCAGCATACTTCTGAGGGCACAGCCTGTGTCCAGTTGCCATTGCATGCTTCTTATGTCAAGATCCTGCGCGGCCCAGGTGGTGGCTTCAGGCGTTTGTTGAACTGAACTCACTGTAAGACTGTGCTCTTATCCCATCGGCTCTCGGGCTCTTACGTCTGTCCATGGTGGTCCTGCATCTTCCCACGAAACCCCTGGCTTTCTCCCAAGCTCTTCTCTTGGCCCTGAACCAGTTTTAGGGGTCCTCTGAGTGATCCAGGATGCCCTGTAGCTCTGAGTTTACCCCCGCTACCCATGCTGGGGAGAGCCTGCATTAGCGCCCCTGAGACTGGGCCTCCTGCTCAGATCTCCCCACTCCTGCGGCTGCTTCATCTGCCTCACAGGGAGGCGCTCAGGCCTAACCGTTTCTCCTTTCTCTTCCTCCCCCAGAAGTTGTGCATCTCTGAGCTCTCTGTCCACAGTGAATCCTTGTGCCTTCTGTACCCTCCCGCCTTCCTGATGCTGGCCCCACCTCCGCACACGTGACCACTGCCTTTTGGATCTTAAAGGGATCAAATCCCCACCTCAATGGATTGTCTGTTAGACAATCAGCCCCCCCCCACATCTCCAACCTTTTCAGATTCCCTTAGGCTCCCAGGGGCTGGAAGCAGGGGAACTACATTTCCCAGAATGCTGTGCTGTGGGGTTTGGATTAGAGCCCACCAATAGCGGCCTTCCACCAGAGGGGTGGAGACAGAGGTGGGAACAGCCCACGGGTTTGGGAGAAGCGAAGTTTCACAGTGACCTCCGCCTGCCGTCCCTGCGCTTGCTTCTGTGCTAGAGGCAGCAGTGACCACTGCCAACGCCATCTTCTGGCTACTGACTCCCCGAATGTTAGAGGCCACCCCGAAAGTGCTCAGAGTCTGCCTGACCTCTGTCTCCTGTCTCCTTCAAGAGTTTTGTAGGCATCTGTGTGCATGTGTGCATGCTCAGTTGTGTCCGGCTCTTTGCGACCCCATAGACAGTAGCCCACCAGGCTCCTCTGTCCATGGGATTTTCCAGGCAACAATACCAGAGATTAGTTGCCATTTCCTCCTGCAGGGATCTTCCTGACCCAGGAATTGAACCCACGCCTCTTGTATCTCCTGCATTGGTAGGCGGGCTCTGTACCCCTTAAGCCACTGGAAAAGCCTTCCCCTATGTCAGACTGATTCTACTTGAAATACCTGGAGTATTTCTATAACAATTCCCTTTATCCTCCCCATATACAGCTTTTTATAAAATATCTAATAGGTTGAAATAATTCTTCCCAAAGCCACCCTTTTATGCCATACACTCTGAGAAGGTGTGAGGAGTAATTCAAAGGTACCAGGAACATGTAATTCCTCAAAGACTCCATGTGCTTTGCTGATGATGGAGGTGGTGGGGTGGAACTCTGGGCATTCCTCCCCCTACCCCCTCACCCCTCTTATCCACCTGATTCTTCCCCTCACTACACTGGAGAGAGGATGGAGATTTTGCAGTGGCAGATATCTGACTGAACCAGAAAAGGTTGGATGTAAAGGCAACAGTCAACACTGAATACACTGTGCTGTACGGAAATTATGTAATTACGCCAGTTAATCTCAAAACAGCACAACAGCCACGCACAATAACAACAGGAAATGGCCAGTGTGGGCAAGGACTTGCTCTGGGTGAGTGATGCACTCAGGCTCAGCTGCCCTGCCATGTTCAGCTCTCCCCCCAGCCCACGAAGCAGGTGCTGTCATTACATCTTTTAACAGATGTGGACACACCAAGATACAAGAGATTAAACAGTTCAACCCAGGTCCTACAGCTGCTTGTGACAGAGTCAAAATTCAACCCAGGTCTGTGTCACTCATGCACCTTTTCCAAGTTAAGGGAAGGTGGGGTTTGAAGCTTCAGACCACAACCTGCAGCTATTTTCACTGGCTCTCAAATCCTAAAGACACCAAGTTGTCCTTCCAATGCCCCTTCTCTGAATCCTTCTCACAGCTGTTTCTCCCCCATACCACCTTCCCCAAAACCAGTCTCCTCAGATGGTCCAAACAGTGCCCTCTGGGAGTTGCCTGGCGATCCAGTGGTTAAGATTTGGCACTTTCACTGCCATGGGACCAGGTTCAATCCCTGGCTGAGGGTCCCTAGGATCCTGCAAGAAAAACACACCAAAGAACCCACAGCCCTCAGAAGACTCTGCCTTTGCCCCACCCCAGGTGTCCCCAGGGTAATTCAATTAAATAAATTCACCCTGTCTTGCAAAGAAAGTTTGAGTTTCCCCAGAAACAATTTCTTTTAGAAAGAATCTGATTAACTTTGTAAGTCGAGCAACAGAAATTTGAGGTAGGGGGCAGGTTGTCCTGCTCATCTCTCCCCTGCCCTCTCTGCTTTCTTCCCTGGCCCCAGCTCAACCTTCTGAAATTCTCCTCCTCCAGGAAGCCCTCCCCTGAGCCTGAGATCTTGTCCTATCAGGCCAGTAATAACCTTTTCTGCATGACCTTCCTCTCGCCCCTTCCAACCTTGCAAGTCACTCCCCAACCTGCAAAGATTGTGCAGACCAAGAGACAGGGCTGCTATAGTGCCAGTGCCAGGGGACAGGGTGCCTCTTCAGCTCCACCAGCCCCCCAGAGCCACCCCAAAGCAAAGGGACATCTGTTAAAACAGTGCACATACTTTATAGATCTAGAAGCCAGAGGGTACCTCTGTGCCCTTTTGTAGCCTGGGTCCCCTCTAGACCTATGTAGGTGGGCCTGGGGTGGCCATTTCTACTCAGACACTCCTGTGGCCCCTACCTCTTGAGTAAGGGAGGTAGCTGGGGTGCTGGTTGACAGGAGAGGAAGGCAAAGCTGCAGTGAAGAGTGATTCCTGTTGGATGCCATCACCGTGCCTCCGAGAGTATACACCAGGGATGGCAATTAGTGTACACATAGCCACACACGCACAAATTGCAGAACCATTATTTTGTAATTTCCATAACGAGGCCTTTGGAATAACAATCAAACTGAAAGGAAATGGAAGAAGAACTGCCTAGAGGGAGCTCAGGACTGTCTGCCAAGGGCCTCCCCCGCCAGGCTCTCCACCATCACTACCTAAATGAATGGCTGGTCTCCAGGAGGCAGGAAGCAGATTGAGGCCTCCTCTCTCATGGGGTTTGTAGGCAGAGTCTTTCAGAGTACTTGCTATAATGGAGTTAGGGAATTTGTGGCAGCAGCAAATGTAAGTCTCACATAGCACCAATTAATTGGAGGCATGGACCCATTGCAATGGAGGCATGGGTGCCCTATAGAGAGAGCTGTGGGCCTCTGAATGGAAGTTTGGGTCCCAACTAGATGGAGGCATGGGTCTGAAATGGATGGAGATCTGATTCCCAACTGGTTGGAAGATAGGTCCCAGTTCAATGGAGGCCTGGGTGCCAGTTGGATAGAGAGGTATATGACTTTCATTTGGATGGAGGCATATGTACCATCTAGATGGATATTCAGGTCATAGTTGGATGGACGCATAGGCCCATAAGCAGATTATCATCTTTTTGCAGGCTGAGAGCTCTATGACCAACTCATTCTAGCCTTCTGGGCCATCACTGACCAAATCCAAGACAGGTATTAATTCTTTAAGAGGAAGTTATGGAGGGTAACTCTTTAGTGGTTGGCTGGTTGGTTTTTAAATTTATGTCTGCTCCCCACCTACTTCCTAACACAGGCACTGTTTTGGGGCTCAGAATTGTAGTATTGGATGCTGGATGCTGGAGATCCGTGGCACCTGCTCACAAGTACTGTTACCCCCAGTAACCTTCTCTGTGAGTAGAAAAATCAGAGGGAGGAACAGGGACCCAGAGAAGGGAATGAACCTGCCCAGATCTATGAGAAGGCCGCTGTTCTAGAAGCTGAGTACATGGTTAAGTGCTCAGAAGCTACAGACTGAATCTGAAGCCACACTGGAAGTTCTCTTGAATTTCAAGACTCTTCTGCTACTGGATTCTTCAAAAGTTATGCCCTTGTTGCTGTGAGCCCTTACCTTCCCTAAGAAAGATACAAGATTAGGTTTCTCTGGGCACAGCACATTCCAACTCTCAGACTCCTTCTGCTTCCCTTTACCTTCCTCTTATAGGCAGTGTCTTCTCTGTCCACACTGGCCTTATAGGCTGCTCTTTTTGGAAGACCTCTGCTGACTGTGGCTGAAGAAGGTGATGGCTTTGCAATACGCAGGCCATGGGGTGAAGAGCTGCTGGCCTAGGCTTCTTCTACCTGCCTGCACATTGCAGATATAGGAGATCGTCTTGTGAATGGCTGGTCTTTCCTGCCATCTGGGGCCAGGGAGCTGGAGTTAGGGTACATTGCCCAACCGGTCCCTCTCCCTCTAGGAGACAGGCAGCCTCAGGCCCCATGGGCTGCCAGGACATCTCCCTGCAGGACCCATGCTCTCCTCTGTTCTAGAGTGTGTCAGCTGCTTCTCCCACTCTTTTCTTTCTCCCTTGCTGGGCTCAGGAGATGAGATGATCTTAAAGTCCTCCAGCCTTTTCACACAGGACCTTTAAGAGTCTGGCTTCTGATGCCATCAAACTCACTCTTGGCAAGGACCATGGTTGGGGAGGTGGGGCAGGGGGAATTCAAGTAGACAGCCCATGTTCAAGCTCCAGTCCAGGCTCTGCTGCCAGTTGCTTTCCAAAGCTTGGGTAATTTGCTTTACCCTCTGGACCTTAGTTCCATTCATCTGCAAAATGGAGTGATAACAACAGCACCTACTTTAAAGATTTTTGTGAGGATTAAATGAATGGTTACTGATGGCATACTTTTAACAGTCTACCAGGTATTAAGGGCTCCAAAACTGGGCTCAAAGTTCTGACAGGCTAGTTCATACTGAATGTCTAAACCAGTGGCAAAGTTGACCCTCCAGGGGCTCTCAACTCCTGAAATTCAGCAAAGTCAAGCCCAGAAGGCCCTAGCTGCTCCTGAGCATCCTACTGCCAGTTTCCTGGTTATACCCCCAAGCTGGGCCTCCTGGGCTGTCCAGTCCCTCCCGTGTATGAATATCCAATGGTCTTTATGTTTGCACACATCCCATGCAATGTTCCTTCAGCACCCTCTCAATCCATCAACTCCTTCTACTATGTCTTCCCCTTCCCTAGGTTTGGGACCATTTCCCAACAAATTTACACCCAGCTACCTCATCGCCACTCACTGACACAGGCTAGAAAGCAACTATGCCTGTCAGAGGAAACACCTTCCTAGACAATAGAGAAGGCAGGAGGGATGGCCAACACTGGGAGTGGGGAGAGCTGTGATGGCTGAGGAGGTGCAGAGAGCAGGAAGGTACCCATTTTGTCTGCGGGAGGGAGAACAAGCTTAGGAGAAGGGATAGTGAACAGATGCCTCAGGGTTGAGCTGCAGAGCTACGGAGGGCTGCCTCTCCTGCAGGGAACAGTGGAAGCCGGCAGGACTCAGCTCAGTGGGCTGGTCTGCACCCTCCTTCTAGGCTGCACCCACTCTTCCTCTCTCTCCCTCAAATGAAGTGATCCCTTGGCCAAAGCATATTTTGGAGTCTAACTCTCTTCTTTCTTCAAGTAGCACAACTGGTAAAGAATCTGCCTGCAATGCAGAAGACCCCAGTTCAATTCTTGGGTAGGGAAGACCCCCTGGGGAAGGGACAGGCTACCCACTCCTATATTCTTGGGCTCCCTGATGGCTCAGATGGTAAAGAATTCACCTGCAATGCAGGAGACCTGGGTTCAATCCCTGGGTGGGGAAGATCCTCTGGAGAAGGGCATGGCAATCCATTAGAGTATTCTTGCCTGAAGAACCCCCACGTACAGAGGAGCCTGGTGGGCTACACTCCATGGGGTTGCAAAGAGTTGGATATGACTGAGTGACTAAGCAGAGCAGAACAAGCAACTTTATGGAGATATAATTAACAAACCATAACATTCATTGTAAATATACAGTTCAATGATTTTTAATAAATTTATAGAACTATGCAACAATCACAATTCATTTTAGAACGCTTCCATCATCCCTGAAAGTTCCATCATGCCCTCATAAGTTTCCTCATGTCAGTAACTTCTCCTATCTCAACTGTGGGCAACCCCTGACCTATTTTTCATCTATAGATTCCCTTTTCTAGATATTTCAAGGACTTGTTCTATATGTTCTTCGCATCTGGCTTCTTTCACCTGGCTTAATATTTTTGAAGTTCATACATAATGCAGCATATATGAGTACTTCATTTCCTTTTACTGATGAATAATGCTCCATTGTAGGGATGTATCACATGGTGTCTACCCATTCACCAGTAATAGACATTTGTATAATTTCCACTTCTGGCTGTTATAAATAATGCTGCTGTGAACATGTATAGCCAAGTCATTGTGTGGACATATGTTTCTATTTTCTTCCACAGAAAAACCTAGGAATGGGATTTGGGGGTCATATGGTAAATTTATGTTTAAGAAATGGCCAAATTGTTTTCCAAAGGGGCTGTGTAATTTACATTCCCACCACCAGTAATGTACAAGGGACCCATTCTCTACATTTAAAATTTAGAATTATAGCCATGCTAGTGGGCGTGTGAAACGGCTGCTCATTGTGTTTTTGATTCGCATTTCCCTGCTGACTGATGATGCTGAGCATCTTTTCATGTACATATTAGTCATTTTTATATCTTCTTTGCTGAAATGCTTATTCAAATCTTTTGCTCATTTTTAAGTGAGTTGTTTAGATTCTTACTGAATTTTAAAATATTTTTATTTATTTATTTAGCTGTGTGGGGTCTTAGTTGCAGCACACGGGATCTTCATCTTCCATCTTCATTGTGGCAGGCAGGATCTTTCAGTTGTGACATGTGGGATCTATATTCTGAATTTAAGTCCCTTATCAGACAGATGACATACACATATTTTCGCCCAGTATGTGCCATGTTTTCTAATTTTCTTAATGGTATCTTCTGAAGAGCAAAAGTTTTAATTTTGATGACATCCAACTTACCAATTTTCTCTTCTGTGGATTGTGTTTCTAGAGTCATATACAAGAAATGACTTTTGCCCTAAGGTCACAAAATACTTTCCTAAAAGTTTTATAGTTCTGATTTTACCATTTAGGTCTCTGACCCATTTTGAGTTGATATGTGTGTATGGTGTGAGATAAGGTTCCAAGAGTTTGTGTTGAGTTAGTGAACATGTATAGCCAAGTCATTGTGTGGACATATGTTTCTATTTTCTTCCACAGAAAAACCTAGGAATGGGATTTGGGGGTCATATGGTAAATTTATGTTTAAGAAATGGCCAAATTGTTTTCCAAAGGGGCTGTGTAATTTACATTCCCACCACCAGTAATGTACAAGGGACCCATTCTCTACATTTAAAATTTAGAATTATAGCCATGCTAGTGGGCGTGTGAAACGGCTGCTCATTGTGTTTTTGATTCGCATTTCCCTGCTGACTGATGATGCTGAGCATCTTTTCATGTACATATTAGTCATTTTTATATCTTCTTTGCTGAAATGCTTATTCAAATCTTTTGCTCATTTTTAAGTGAGTTGTTTAGATTCTTACTATTGAATTTTAAAATATTTTTATTTATTTATTTAGCTGTGTGGGGTCTTAGTTGCAGCACACGGGATCTTCATCTTCCATCTTCATTGTGGCAGGCAGGATCTTTCAGTTGTGACATGTGGGATCTATATTCTGAATTTAAGTCCCTTATCAGACAGATGACATACACATATTTTCGCCCAGTATGTGCCATGTTTTCTAATTTTCTTAATGGTATCTTCTGAAGAGCAAAAGTTTTAATTTTGATGACATCCAACTTACCAATTTTCTCTTCTGTGGATTGTGTTTCTAGAGTCATATACAAGAAATGACTTTTGCCCTAAGGTCACAAAATACTTTCCTAAAAGTTTTATAGTTCTGATTTTACCATTTAGGTCTCTGACCCATTTTGAGTTGATATGTGTGTATGGTGTGAGATAAGGTTCCAAGAGTTTGTGTTGAGTTCAGTTCATTCAGTTCAGTTCATTTTAGTCCCTCAGTTGTGCAACCCCATGAATGCAGCACGCCGGCCTCCCTGTCCACCACCAACTCCCGGAGTTCTCTCAGACTCATGTCCATTGAGTTGGTGATGCCATCCAGCATCTCACCCTCTGTCATCCCCTTTTTCTCCTGCCCCCAATCCCTCCCAGCATCAGAGTCTTTTCTTGTGTTGAGTATGGATATTCAACTGTCCCACCACTGTGCCTTCTTTCTAAATGGATACCCAGCCCACCTCGTTATGCTTTCCAATCACCAATGTGACTCTGACTATCCATTCATCCCCAGATGCCTCAAATGGGAGGAAAGTAACACTGCATGTCTGGCGCTAAGAAGAAAGGCCCAGAGATCCTCCTTGCAGGGTGCAGAGCATACCTCTTCCCTCGTTGACTGACCTGCTCACTGTTCACACTTAGGCTGATGCAATGATAGTGGAGAACCATGAGGTGATGGAGGAGGGGGCTGGAGAGCAGCCTTCCTACCACAGAGAGAAGGAAGACACCAAGTCCCCTTATCGGCCAAACCCTTGTCCTTGGCTACTAAAAAGCACCACCAGCCCTAGCTATTGCGGCTAGTACTGGGAAGCAGGAGAGACAGACACCACTAGACACTTCATCTCTAGACACTTCATCAGAACCATGTGAGCATCATATACACTGATCTCTCTGGGGACCAGCATCGCCTGCTGCTGACCGAGATGGGGAAATGTGGGCCCTGGGACTGGAGGGTGGGGACATAGATGACAACTCAGCAGCAGGCTTCCTCCTCAGAAAGCTCCCAGAAGACAGGCTCTGGAGGCCCACGCAGAGGAACCCTGTGACAGACAAACGGAAGACCCAGTGACAGACACTCCAAGTGTCTGAATTTACAGATACGCAGACCTGCCAGGACAGCGGGGACTGGGAGATGGGCTGAGGGTGTTAGGCAGAGCTGCCAGGGCAGTGGGGACGGGGAGATGGGATGAGGGTGTGGCTCAGCTCCAGCAGAAATGCAGGGGTACAGAGGTGGGGTGGGGGTGGGGGGTCGTGGCTCAGGCATCAGATTCCCCTGCTCCAGGGACCACACTTTGAAAGCAGCCTCCTGCATCCAGTACCTTGCCACTCTTCCTCCAGAGAACACAGACGTTCCCAGAAGTCTACCCTAATCTGATGGATACTCACTGCTCCCAGAGAGCTTTCAAAGAAGACAGCACACTGAATGGCACATGTATTCCAGCCATGGAGGTTTGTGAGCCATGAGTAGGGCACTCTTCCTCCTGGTCTCTGAGTCCCACCTCTGCCTTCCCACCCTGACTCCACGCTGCATCGCTCACCCTCTCTGATGCCATTCACAGGGCCTTTACCAAGAGGTCACATGCTCTGAGGAGGAGGGAGAGCTCCCCACAATGTAAGAACTGGAAACAGCCTTGGTAATGACTTGGCACCAACCCTACATGTTCAGATGCAGAAACTGAAACCCAGAGGGGAGGTGACTGTTACAGGAGCCTGGACCAGGCTTGATCAGTGCCATTGCCCCTGGGTCAGGGGACCAGTACTTTCCCAGGGGAGAAACACATCAGTGGGTTTTGATAATGAAGTGACTCAAGATCTAACTGAAGGCATTTTGTTCAGAAGCAGATGGATAAGCATATTTCTAAAAGCAGGGACTATGTCGGACTTATTTAGTTAAACCCTAGAGGACTACATAAATCATTAAGAAACAGAATTAACCCTAAAGGAAAATCCTCCAGTGGTTTTGCATATAAAATCTGGGACTATAAAGTCTAAAGAGAGAGACCTGAGAGCCTATAGGACATTCTAAACTTGCATTCACTCAATTATTCATGTATTAATTCAACAAATATCTGTTGACAGAAATGCATCACTTTTGTTTAAATCTAAGAGCTCGTGATACTGAAAATGAAAATCCTCTCTGATAAAATTTGGAGGATGTAGGGACCAACTCATTATTTTAGAAACTGACATAGAGTCAAGCATGTATCTGCCTTTCCTATATAAATTATCCCTGAAGGCAACCAACCATAATGAGGGTAAGTTTCTCCTTATAAGAGTATTTCAGCTAATATGTGCAGAAGGATAGGCAGGAGAATATTAACACTTTGTCAAGTCTAATGAAATACAGGATCTGGCCATTGATAACGCCCACCTTTAACATCATGGGGAGACAAGCAATATGCCTCCTGATGGAAGAATGAGACAGAAGCATTCTTTCCCAAAGAAACACATCCAAATTTCATCAAGTCTCTTAAGTCCAATTTACAGAAAAATGCAGGGGACAGAAGAACATGTTAAACAACATTACTGGAATGCAATTAGCAAACCTAGATTATGAGACACTCTCTTGAGCAAAGTACCTGGTTTTTTCAACAAACAGATCACAAGAACAAAGCAAGAGAGTTGGAGGGACTAAACAGACTGAGAGACATCATAACAATTGCAATTTAAAGACTTTCTTCAGATCCTAATACAAACAACAACAATCTGTTTGTTTTTTTTTTTTAAAGTGAGATACACAAAGAACTTTGAAAACTCACAGGGTATTTGATGATATTAAGAGATTATTGTAAATTTGTTTAGATATGATAATAGTATTGTGGTTATTTTTTCTGAAAAATCCTTATCTTTAAGAGATACACATTGAAATATTTATAGATAAACTTACATGATTTCTCAGATTTGCTTCAACACAAGGCAACAGTTGGAAACAGACTGACCTTGCATTGATAACAGTTGAAACTGAGAGATGAGCAGAAGTGGGCTCATGATTTTATTCTCTCTACTTTCGTGCATGTTAAAACCTTTCATTATAAATAATTTAAAAACCTATCTTTGGGTTCTTACTAGGTGATGGTGCAGAGGATGCAACCGTGAAACCAGATTGTAAATATAACTATTCTCATGAGTCTCATGGGGCTTCTATTCTAGCAAGGGGAGAGAGAGAGGAAGAGACACACAATAATTAAACAAATGCTTAAGATAACATCATGCAATGGTAAGTGCCTTGAAGACAACAGAAGAGGGAAAATGGAGAGTGACAAGCTCTGTGGTGGCTCAGATGATAAAGAATCTGCCTGCAAAGTAGGGGACCAAGGTTTGATTCCTGTGTTGGCAAGATTCCCTGGATAAGGAACTGGAAACCCACTCCAGTATTCTTGCCTGGGAAATTCCATGGACAGAGGAGCTTGGCGGGCTATAGCCCATTGGGTCACAAAGAGTCAGACATAACCCAGTGACTAACAAACAGGGACGGAGCATGAAAAATGCTTTAGACTTCAAGGTCAGAATCAGCCATACAAAAGATCTGGGAAGTACCTTTCTAGGCAGGAGTGGCAAGTATAAAAGGCCCTGGAATAACGGTGGGTGGTCTGAGAGGTAAGAAGGCTTGCGTGGCTGCAGCTTGGTGGGCCTAGATGAATTGTAAGGAGACGTGTCAGAGAGGAGAGAGAGGTCAGTTCACAGTGGGCTGGTAAGAAATTTAGTTTTCTGAACAAAGGCAATGATGGTTCTATTAAGAGAAAGAAGATGGCAGTCTCGGCTGGGCTCTGTGCCTGTGACAGAACAAAGACTGGAACATAGTTTCAGGATGACGCTGATAGAACCTAGTGGTGGACGGAAAGCTGAGTTGGGGAAGATACTGAGGAGTGGAATCAAGAATGACCTAACGTATTCAACTCAACAGCTGGATCTGTGCTGGTGCTATTTATTGAGATGTTGAAAAGTAGGGAGCAATTAGCATGAACGAGAAATGCAAGATTTCTGCATGGGTGGTATTGAGCTTGAAATGCCCATTAGCCATCCACAGGGAGATGTCAAGTCAGCAGGTGAATATATGACTCTGGAGCTCAGGTCTGGCTGGAGATGTCAATTTTGGAGTTATTAGCATATAGATGGTATTCAGAGCTAGGAGCTTTTGCACTCACTTCCAAAACAAAGAACTAAGGGGAACCTCCACTTTCTTTCCAAAGACATCTCTGGAACTTTAAGTAAAATGGCTTTGGAACAGAAAGAAGTATCAAATTGCTTTAAATTGTCAACCCCTGTGTGCGTGTGTGTGTGTGTGTGTGTGTATGTGTTAGTTGCTCAGTCTATGAAATACCATGGGCTGTAGCCCTCCAGGATCCTCTGTCCATGGAATTCTCCAGGCAAGAATACTGGAGTGGGTAGTCATTGCCTTCTCCAGGTGATCTTCCTGACTCCAGGACTGAACCCGAGTCTCCCACATTGCAGGCAGATTCTTTGCCATCTGAGCCACCAGGAAAGCCCATCAACCCCCAGAGCCCAGCACGTAACACTCCGTAGATTCCTGTCCAGCACATTCTCTCTTCGTGTCCTGCAGTTCCTCTTCATGAACTCTTCAACAGTCACACAAACCCTTCCTCTGAATCAGCATATGCAACTCCTACTCTCTTTGAGGACTCTTAAAAAAAGTCATGCTATTCTCATGAAGGCTTCCTGTCCCTCACATTGGGTGGAAATGACCTTTCTTTCTCTGACTCACACTGACCTGCATCTGCCTTCCTCTGAGATCTCCCTGCTCTCAACCCAATGCGGTGATTGTGTGGGCACAATGAGCCTCAGACAGACTGTGATGTCTGCAGGAGCAGAGACAGTGTTGGTCTCACTTTTGTGTCCTGACCCAAAAGGGATGGATGTTTGCAACCAGCATCTCCTTAGTGGCTGTTCCAGTGAGGGGTCCTCCGCTGTTGAAGGTTTACAAACCTTGTGCCAAGGTAGACCCAGATCAGGTCAACAGAGGAAATCGGGCAGGAAGCAAGTCTCCTTGGCTTTTGAGGAGGATCCTATGTAATGAAGTGGCCTTGCTCACTCCCCAAAGCCTCCAGCTGTGTGGGAAGAAAGAAGACAGAACCAGGCAGACCCCCTCTGACCCTCCGGGCCACACTTCCGCAGTGGTACAATGAACACTAGGCCTCAGGCATCATTGTTCATTATATGTAGAATCAGAGCTTACCACCTGGTGTCCTTGTCCATCTACCAGTCTCAGGTGTAGAACTCCCTCTTTCATGCCCCAAAGCTATGTCACACACGGCCATCCATCCCACAACTCTCAAGGTATATTTTAAGGGTGCAGAATAAGGCAAATATTTGTTTAAAACTGCAAAACCAGGGAGTTAAATAGAATGTAGAAAATATCAGACATACAATTGTTAAATAAATTAATTACTTGACTGTACATCCGGAGAAGGCAATGGCACCTCACTCTAGTACTCTCGCCTGGAAAATCCCATGGACAGAGGAGCCTGGTGGGCTGTAGTCCATGGGGTCGCTAAGAGTCGGACAAGACTGAGCGACTTCACTTTTACTTCACACTTTCACGCATTGGAGAAGAAAATGGGAACCCACACCAGTGTTCTTGCCTGGAGAATCCCAGGGACAGGGGAGCTTGGTGGGCTGCCGTCTATGGGGTCGCACAGAGTCGGACACAACTGAAGCAACTTAGCAGCAGCAGCAGCACATCATTTTTACTTTATTACTCTCTCTACCCACTCCATCCCAAACTCCTAACAGTAATAAGCAAGTGACCTGGGCTGATGAAAAGAGGAAGGTTGCCTGAAACAGTGGCTTTGCCAGTCCATTCCTTACCTCCCTGGGCCCAGAACTCTTCCCCAAACTCTAGGGCTCAGCCTCCTGTTAGCCTGTTCAGTTCTACTGACGGTAATGCTGGTCAATGAGCCCAGAGACACCTGGCTTTCCACCTTGGACATGATCAAAGGTCAAGCCTGACTGATCCAGAACAGCTCAGGTGAGCTGGGGTTCCTTGGCTACCCAATGCCAAGAGGAAGGTAGGAAGCCCTGCACATCAGACCAGCCGAGAGTGAAGACCTGAATGCTTTACAGGCTGTCCAGAGTCCCTTTCTATAACCGAGCCAGCTTGATGGACTGTCTCAGGCGCACAGAGGGTGAAGCATACTCTGGGAGGCAAAACACTCTGTGCCAGGTTGGACAGAGTGGCATCTGACCCAACAGTATCACATACAGACAGAGGTCCAGCTCTATGACTGTCATTTCATTTACATGATGTGAAACTGGCGTTCAGTTTTTTCAATAGCTCTTTCATAGTTAAACTAATTTGGGAAATCCTGCATAGCACATCTCCCTCCTACAGATTCAGGCTAGATGTTCCCAGAAAGACTCTGGAAAGTGTCGTAGTAAAGAGACCTATTTGTGTTTAATTTAGTGGTTCTCAGTCATTCATGCACATGACGATCATCTCACATTGCTACAGTATGCATTTGAGGAAATGCTACTCAACAGCTCCACAATCAAACCATTCTAACTTTTTCTTTTTTTTTTTCAAACATGCCATGTCAAGTGGAACTCCAGTGGTCATCAGTGTCTTTAATACAAGGTCACCAGTGTCACGTTTCAGAGCAAACACCGGAGGCTCAGAGTGGTTCAGGGCGTGGCCTAGGATCATCAGCAGGCTATGGGAGAACTAGCAAGAGGATCGAGGGCTCCAGAAACCAGACCAGTGCTTGAGCTCTGGGAGGATGCATGTGAGCAGGCACACCAGGCCTCAGCTCGCAGAACTGGGGTCAGCCTCAATCCAACCTGGCAAAGCCTCACCCAGCCCTAAGGCCTGCTCACTAGCACATCTGTATCTGTCTGACCTTCCTCATCAGAAGACCGAGAAAACTTCCCGCCCCGGGACTGCCCCACTGGCCTCTACTGCTGCTGGAAGTCCTGCTCTAAACTGTCTTCCGTGGGGTTCGAGGTTCTCCTCCATCAACTTGTAAAAAGCAGGCACCCTGACAAAGAAGCAGCAGAGATCCCTTAGAAAACCCTTGCTGAGAACTTGCAAAACTGATGACTCACAAGAAGGCTTGGCTTGATCCAAGAGAAGACAAGAAGCTTTTGTTTTCAATTGAACTGATTGTCTTAAAAAGAGTGTGCTACAAAAATTTGCTCAAAAGGATAAAAGGCCTAAATTAAGACCTAAAACTGCATATAAAATTCTCAGAAGAAAACAGATATAAATCATGTTCTTGGATTTAGGTAATGATTTCTTAACTGTGACATCAAACACACGAGCAAAAGAAACAGTAGGTCAATTGGATTTCATCAGAATTAAACTTGTGCTTCCAAGGATACCATTTTAAAAAAATGAAAGGACAACCCACAGAATTGGAGGAAATATATGCAAGTCATATATCTGAGAAGGGACTAGTATCCACAATGTGTGAAAACTCTTACAAATCAACAATAAAAAGGCAAATAACCTAGTTTAAAGATGGGCAACTTGGTTGAACCGACATTTGTCTGAAAATGTACAAATAACCACAATAAGCATATGAAAAGACACACAATAACATTAGTCATTAGGAAAATGCAAATTAAAACTACAGTGAGGTACTACTTTATATCCACCAGGATGGCTGTAATCAAAAAATGGACAATAACAAATATTGGTGAGGATGAGGGGAAACTGGAACCCTTATTATTGTTAGTGGGGGTGTGAAATGGTGTACCTGCTCTGCAAAAAAGTTTTGTAGTTTTTCAAAAGGTTAAACATAGAGTCAGCATATGATCTAGAATGCCCACTCTCAAACCTAAGAGAACTGAAAACTTATGTAACAGCTTGTGCACAAATGTATATTATTATTCATAATAGCTAACCCAGTGCCCATCGACTGATGAACAGATAACAAAGTGTGGGATATCTACCATGGAATATTGTTCAGTTATAAAAAGAAAAGTGGCAACATGGAGAACCTTGAAAACATTATGCTGAGTGAAATAAGCCAGTTATAAAAGATCATATACTGCATGGTTCCCATTTACATGAAATGTTCAGAATATGCAAATCCACAGAGATGGAAAGTAGGTGAGTAGGTAGAGGGGACAAAACTCCCTCCTTTCCTCTTTTCTCCATCCCCCTCCTCTCTCTTTGCTCCACTTTTTGAGTTGTTTCAAGTAGGTGAGAGTTCACTTCTCAAGTAATGGCAAATTGGGAGATCTCCCTGTAATGGGGTGAGATGCCAGGGATCCGCCTATAGCAGAAAAGTGACCTATGTCATAATATTCAGAGAACCTGCTACTTCAGACACTCGCAGGTGACACCTAAATTCTAAATATCAGCTTAGGAACTACGAAGCAGTAAATGATTGTGTTCACTCCAAGAGGGCTCCTTCTGCCATAAAACCCTTCCTGCTTCAGAAGTAAACCTTGTGGAGAAGTTGAGCCCACGTGCCCAGGTTTTACCACAGGACAGAATTTGGACAGAAGAATCCGCTGCCATAGGGACCGCCTGATACACTGCACATGGAAGCGGCAGGAGAAATCTTTGTTGATCTGAATTGTTGGAGAATATCCATAAGGATGTCTTCAGGAATTTGAAAAGGAGTTGATTTTAAAAATAAATTGCTTCTTCCCAACTGGATTCTGGGAGGTGTCATTACATGTTCTGAGGAGAAAAGCTTCCTGGGTTCAAATAAGTTTAGTAGAAGGTTCATATTACAACCCCTATTGGAATCTTACCTCTCTCTTTGCTCCACTTTTTGAGTTGTTTCAAGTAGGTGAGAGTTCACTTCTCAAGTAATGGCAAATTGGGAGATCTCCCTGTAATGGGGTGAGATGCCAGGGATCCGCCTATAGCAGAAAAGTGACCTATGTCATAATATTCAGAGAACCTGCTACTTCAGACACTCGCAGGTGACACCTAAATTCTAAATATCAGCTTAGGAACTACGAAGCAGTAAATGATTGTGTTCACTCCAAGAGGGCTCCTTCTGCCATAAAACCCTTCCTGCTTCAGAAGTAAACCTTGTGGAGAAGTTGAGCCCACGTGCCCAGGTTTTACCACAGGACAGAATTTGGACAGAAGAATCCGCTGCCATAGGGACCGCCTGATACACTGCACATGGAAGCGGCAGGAGAAATCTTTGTTGATCTGAATTGTTGGAGAATATCCATAAGGATGTCTTCAGGAATTTGAAAAGGAGTTGATTTTAAAAATAAATTGCTTCTTCCCAACTGGATTCTGGGAGGTGTCATTACATGTTCTGAGGAGAAAAGCTTCCTGGGTTCAAATAAGTTTAGTAGAAGGTTCATATTACAACCCCCTATTGGAATCTTTTCTAAAGGAGATCAGTCCTGGGTGTTTTTTGAAAGGACTGATGCTAAAGCTGAAACTCCAATACTTTGGCCACTTCATGCAAAGAGTTGACTCATTGGAAAAAGACTCTGATGCTGGGAGGGATTGAGGGCAGGAGGAGAAGGGGACAACAGAGGATGAGATGGCTGGATAGCATCTCCGACTCGATGGACGTGAGTCAGACTGAACTCCGGGACATGGTGATGGACAGGGAGGCCTGGTGTGCTGTGATTCATTGGGGTCACAAAGTCGGACAGGACTGAATGATTGAACTGAACTGAACTGGAATCAGGAAGCACTCCAGAATATGAGAGAATGTGAAAATTCTCGAGCCTGCAGAGAGCATTCTCCCACATCCTCTGCATCATCTGACCATGGACCCTTTTCTATAGAATCCCCTTGTCTGCTGAAGAAAGAGGAGATCTATGATGTAAGTAGGAGATGCCAAGGCTGGGCCAAGAGTGCTGCAGGACAGCCAGTGCTGAAGGAGCAGGTGGAGCTCCCGATGCTGAGGATGGGCGAGCAGCAGCAACAGGTAAGGTGGAGTTTGGGCTGAGACACACAGATGGGATGAGGGGCTTGGTGAGAGGACCCCCAGGGCTACAGACTGATGCATACTCTCAGGAGCTTTATGGCGGCAGGTGTCCAGAGAAGCTGCTCGGACTATGTTTATACATGAGCAGGAGAGCTGTGTCCAGGAGATCTGGACAACGGTGAAGACAAGCTAGCAAGGAATCCCCTGTTGTGGCTGGGCCCTCCTCCTCTCCAGGTCAGGGAGTGGCCACAGTCAATGGGGTAGGGGTCAAGAGGGGAGGGGAGATGAGCCCACTCTCCAGCCAGCTGGGCCACCCCACCATTCCTGTCCACAGCACCCCCAGCAGCAGAGGAGGAGTCATCAGTGCTGCCACGAGAGCACTCACTCACCTTCTGCCACGTTCAAAAGCGAGACTGAGAGCAGGGGGACGGTGGAGACAGCGAGGCAGACAGAAGACACCAGCCCAAACCCATAAGCTCGGCTCCAGCACTCAGCACATCGCAGCTTTTGGATGACCTTATTTCTCTCTTTTCCAGCCTGTGCCCCTCCACAGTTGCCTGACTCTCTGCTCCCAGGGCTTGGGTGCATTTCCTTGAGTTCTGTCTTGCCCCAGAGAATGCGTACCAGCTTTGGAGGGGCCGCCTCCTGGGCAAAATCCCAATGTTTCAGTATGTGATTGCTCTCTGCAGCTGATCAAATGTGATTTCCAGTTGAGAGAGAAAAATAAACTCCCTAAAGGAAGGGAGCTCACAGTGAAGCATCCTAAAAGACAAAGCCCGAGCACAGTGCCCGAGCAGCCCCACAGCCAAGGTCGCCCCCGGCTGTCAGGAGAGGCAGCCAAGGAAAGAATCGGGGGCGTCTCTGCAAACACATGTGTATGACACACACAGTATATGTGTGTGTACAACAACATCCATCTATCCAACATGGTGCACATATGTCAAGGGATCTGATCTTGACATTGGAAAATGTGATCACTACACTCAGAAACCCTGCAAAGAAAAAAGTGACCAAAACGCTATAGGCTTGGGGCAGAACTCCTCTGAAGAGCTAGACAAGGGAGCCACGCATGCCCAGCCTGCCCTGTCCTAAGGACAGAAGGCAGGATGAGGGTTGCCGGGAAGAATCACAGGTGGAATGAGCCAGTGGGGACCTCAGCCCTCTGTGAGTCTAGGAGGGTGGTTTAAGGAACGCATGAGGCTGGGGAGTGGTGGGATTCTGGCTCTGGTGGACTTGCTAACCCCATTGGTAGGTCACACCAGAACCTCCCCAAAGAGGAAGAGAATAATAGAGTAGGAAGAGAGGAAGGAGGAAGATCTGGGGAAAGAAAGCAGTATTGTCCCTGGGGCAGGATGGGAATGCATTGGACCCTGGGGGCTCAGAGGCTACCCCTAAATTTCCTGCTCTCCATACCTTTCATCTGCCTTCAAACCCCTCCAGTCTCTGACCTCTTTCTCTTTGGCCCCCTCTCCTCTAAGCCTTCCTCACCCAGGGACTCCTGCTGGGAAGGACTCTCCCAAGAAACCCTGGGCTGCATGCGGCCCTGGAGCCCATCTGTGTTGGCAGAACAATTCTGAGCTTGTGCCAGCTCCTGCCCCAACTCCCACCTCACCTGCTCCTGGGACCAAAGGCAAAAGGAGGGATGTGTCTTTGACATGTATGGGGTCTCCTTCCTGAGGGTCACTGAGCTGGTGCAGAGGGGACTACCAATTTCACCACTCTGCACTGGACATTCTTCTCTCAGTCCATGTATGAGAGGCTAGTCCCCCTGAGTCTGACACTTTGGCAGGAATCTTCTCCCAGCACGGTGGCGGCCCATGTTGCTCACAACCTCTATCCCTCCCACCCGTACTCCTCAGATCACCTGCTTGTCAGCAGCCCTGCTCCCAGGGTCCAGCCTCTTCCCTCCCTGCCTGCTTGTCTGCAAGACCTCTGAGAAACCTCAGATAGCTCTCTGTGGCAAATGCATTTGGAAGCATGAAATCTATTGGAAATCTAATGAGACCAGGAGAAAAGAAAGACAGAATTTAAATTATTTTTCCCAGTCCTGGATTTGATGTTGCCATCTCCTCTCTGCCCAGATGTGGCCCTGTCTTTGCTCAGATGTGCCAGGGGTGCCATTAGCACCCCTGAGCTCATCCCCACCCTCTCTGCAGCCTCAGGGAAGAGAACACAGAGCATCTCGTTGGCTTTGCCTCCTACCAGAGGCTCTAGGAAGTCCACAGGCCTGTGGAGGAGTGCATTCTGGGAAGAGCCTAGCCAGACTGCTCCGTTGGAAGAGGACAAGGAGTGTGTGAAATGTCTGCGGAGCCTCTATAGCCTGAGGGTGAGCATCAGCTCTGCCCTGTGCAAGCTTGGGAGGCAGAAGGCTCCAGCCCAGGATTCCATGGTGATGGGCAAGTTTTATGGTACTGCGGTCACCAGTCCTGGTCTTGAAAGTGAGTGGCACTCTTTCTCCAGGGAGTAAACAGCTGACGGGTGGGTGATCAGTGCCAGGACAGAGGGTACAAGGCACAGTGCTGTCCCGGGAAACCCTGGGCAGAAAGGCCCTGGGGAGATGCTGTGTTTCCTGCTTCCTGTCCTCTAGGCCACAGGTCTAGGTGCATGGATGGAGAGTAGGAGCCTCCTCACAGATGAAGAAGAAGGGACCACCTAATCTGTGCTATGGGGGCCACATCATAGAGATGAGGCAGCCATCCCTGTGGGCACCAACCAAGTAAGTACAGGATGGTGCCAACCTTGACTGCAGACCTGCTTCACTCGCAAAGAGGGTTCTGCCACTTGCAAGCTAAGCAAAAATCATGCACAGGTCCCAGTCACCTCATCTCCTTGTACCTCAGTGTTCTCATCTTTAAAAAATGGGAGTCATGGCAGCA
Organism: Madoqua kirkii; assembly: GCA_006408675.1. Taxonomy (NCBI): domain Eukaryota; kingdom Metazoa; phylum Chordata; class Mammalia; order Artiodactyla; family Bovidae; genus Madoqua; species Madoqua kirkii. The sequence goes on from SJYC01063685.1 coordinate 30,405, forward strand.
ATTCCAAAAGGCTGCTTCACAAGCAACCAGGCAGCGCTGAGCAGAGGGCGGGCCCATGGGAGTGCACGGGACATGTGAGCCAGCAGTAGGAGGGAATCTCCCCTAAATATGGACCCCAAAAGACAGACGGAGAGCTAGCTACAATATGTTCTCCGAAGTGTTATGCATCATCATTTTATGAAAAGCAGATACAAACCAAATGTCCAACATTATGGAAATTCATTTTCTATATGATATTATACCCAAAGGTAGACAGCCAAATGGACAGTCATTAAAAAGACGGTTCATGATGCTTTATATCAAATGGTACCAAATGCTAATAAACCAGATAATGAGGCTACAAGTTAAAGTAAACATACCAAAATATTAACAGAATTATGGGTACTTTGTTGCCTACTTCTTTATTATGTTAACTTTTCAAATTTTTGACAGTAGGCATCTGTTAATTGCATAGTCATCCTTCAGTATCTGCAGGGGGTTGGTTCCAGGACCCCTGCAGATATTAAACTCTGCAGACTTTCAAGTCCTTTATATAAAACAATGCAGCATTTGCAAATAACCAGTGCTTATCCTGCCCTATATTTTAACTCACCTCTAGATTACATACAACACCTGGTACAATGTAAATGCTATGTAAATAGCTGTAAAATACAATGTAAATGCTATGTAAATATTTGCCAGTACACGGCAAATTCAAGTTTTGCTTTTTGGAACTTTCTGGAATTTTTTTCTTGGATATTTTTAATCCATGGTTGATTGAATCCATGGAGGTGGAACCTGCAGATACAAAGGTCCAACTGTACATTAAAAATACTTAATTTACTTGGTCAAAAATCAAAAGTGAGACCAGAGGAATATTCTCTAGGCATCAGAACACCCAAGGGAATGAGGTGCACAGGGCAAATGGACTCTTTTGGAAGAAGAGCTCTAAAATCAAGAAAACACCCAGAAAGGAAGGGATGAAACCCATGCAGAGAAAAAGAAAATTGAGCCTATAATATATTTGAGTTTATAAGGAATACATATGCAGTGTTTGTGGAAATTGTGTTGCATCTGGCAAAAAGAACAACATATATGTATATAATCTAAGTCTTTTATAATAAATTCAGGAAGATGGAATGAGCCAATGTCAAAGCCAGCAAGCAATGCGAGAAGTCTCAGGACCCCCATGGACAATCAAGGTCCTTAGTACAACAACGGTGGGTTTAGGTGGCCATGCTCCGAGGCCACTGCTCTCTTCTCCTGTGTGGGAGGCCACCTGATGCCCCCCAGGGTATGGGGATGCAAGATGCACAGCATGCCCACCCAGACCCTTCCCAGCTTCTACCAGGAGCTCTGTGGATTTTCCTCTCTGCACCTGGCTTCCCAGGGCTCTGAAGACTCTGCATCCCATCTTTCAATCCACTTTCGTTCTGCTCCAGTTTCAAGCTAACCTCCACTCCTCTGGAACAAACCCAAAATTTAAGGGCTCAAAAAGAAAAAGAATGATCATTTAAGAGAAACACAATGTGTGCTAGGTGTCATGAAGGGGACTGGGGGCCTAGCAGCAGATGAGACAGTTGTCATCTCCCAGAGGTTAAATTCATGTCAAGGTACCTTGTGCCAGGTCAGACACAGAGTAGAGCCTTCGAGCCTTGAATGAGTGAGTGGGATAACTTAAAAATTATTTTACCTGCTCCATTAGTCAGAATTGTCTATAGAAACAGAACCAATGAGGGGTGTGTATATGTTTGGAGAGAAAGAAAGAGAGATAGAGGCAGAAACAGAGATTTTAAGGAGTTGGCTGACACAACTGTGGATCTAAATATGCAGGAGAGGCCAGTGTTCTAAAACCCAGGAAGAGTTACAATTCAAGTCCAAAGGCTACTGACAAAATTCACTCTTTCTTGGGGATGTCAGTCTTTTTTTTTTTTTTTTAACTGTAGGCTTTCAATTGATTAGATGAGGGCCATTCTTTTCCAACAACACAAGAGATGACTCTACACGTGGACATCACCAGATAGTCAATACTGAAATCAAATTGATTACATTCTTTGCAGTCAAACATGGAGAAGCTCTATCTAGTCAGCAAAAACAAGACCCGCTGCTGGCTGTGGCTCAGCTCATGCACTCCTAAATTACAAAATTCAGGCTTAAATTGAAGAAAGTAGGAAAACCATTAGGCCATTCAAGTATGACCTAAATCAAATCCCTTATGATTATACAGTGGAGGTGACAAATAGATTCAAAGGATTAGATTTGGTAGACAGAGTGCTTGAAAAACTACAGACAAAGGTTCGTAAAATTGTACAGGAAGCAGTGACCAAAACCATCCCCAAGAAAAATAAATGCAAGAAGGCAAAGTTGTTGTCTGTGGAGACTTTACAAATAGCTGAAAAAAGAAGAGAAGCAAAAGGCAAAGGAGAAGGGGAAAGATATACCCCAGTAAATGCAGAGTTCAAAAGAATAGCAATGAGAGATAAAAAAAGATCTCCTTAAATTAACAATGCAAAGAAATAGAGGAAAACAATAGAATGGGAAAGACTAGCGATCTCCTTAAGAAAACTGGAGATATCAAGGGAATATTTCATGAAAGGATGGGCACAATAAAGGTCAGAAACAGTAAGAACCTAACAGAAGCATAAACAGTTAAGAAGAGATAGCAAGAAAACACAGAAGAAGTATACAAAAAAAGTTTTAATAACCTGGATAACCATGATGGTGTGGTCACTCACTTAGAGCCAGACATCCTGAAGTGTGAAGTCAAGTGGGCCTTAGGAAGCATTACTACAAACAACACTAGTGGAGGTGACGGAATTTCAGCTGAGCTACTTCAAATCCTAAAAGACGATGCTGTTAAAGTGCTGCATACAATATGTCAGCAAATTTGGAAAATGCAACAGTGGCCACAGAACTAGAAAAGGTCAGTTTTTATTCTAATCTCAAAGAAGGGCAATGTCAAAGAATGTTCAAACTACTGTACAACTGCTCATTTCACATGCTAGTAAGTTTATGCTCAAAATCCTTCAGGCTAGGCTTCAGCCGTACATGAACCAAGAACTTCCAGATGTACAGTCCAGGTTTAAAAAAGGCAGAGGAACCAGAGATCAAATTGCCAACATTTTTTGAATCACAGAGAAAGCTTCACTGAGTACTCTAAAGCCTTTTTCTGTTTAGATCACAACAAACTGTGGAAAATTCTTAAAGAGATGGGAATACTAGACCACCTTACCTATCTCCTGAGAAACCTGTATGCAGGCCAAGAAGCAAAAGTTAGAACTCTACAGGGAATAATGGACTGGTTCCAAATTGGGAAAGGAGTACAGTAAGGGTGTATATTGTCACTCTGCTTATTTAACTTATATGCAGAGTACATCATGTGAAATGCCAGGATGGATGAATCACAAGCTGGAATCAAGACTGCTGGGAGGAATATCAATAACCTTGGATATGCAGATGATACTACTCTAACAGCACAAAGTAAAGAGGAACTAAAGAGCCTCTTGAAGAAGGTAAAAGAGGAGAGTGAAAAAGTTGGCTTAAAACTCAATATTCAGAAAACTAAGATGGTATCTGGTCTCATCACTTCATGAAAAATAGAAGGGAAAAAAGGGGAAGCAGCAACAGATTTTATTTTCTGGAGCTCCAAAATCACCATAGATTATGACTGCAGCTATGAAATTAAGACACTTGCTCCTTGGAAGGAAAGCTATGACAAAGCTAGACAGCATATTAAAAAGCAGAGCCATCACTTTGCCCACAAATATCTGTCTAGTCAAAGCTATGGTATTTCTAGTATTCATTTATGAATGTGAACAACTGGACCATAAAGAAGGCTGAGTGCCAAAGAATTGATGCTTTCTAATTGTGGTGCTGAAGAAGACTCTTGAGAGTCCTGTGGTCTGTAACGAGATCAAGCCAATCAATCCCAAAGGAAATCAACTCTGAATACTTATTGGAAGGACTGATGCTGAAGCTGAAGCTCCAGTATTTTGGCTACCTGATGTAAAGAGTCAACTCATTGGAAAAGACCCTGATGCTGATAAAGTAGAAGGCAAAAGGAGCAGAGGTGGCAGAGGATGAGATGGTTAGATAGCATCACTGAATCGATAGACATGAATCTGAGCAAACTCCAAGAGACAGTGAAGGACAGGAGAGTCTGGTGTAATGCAATCCAGTGAGGTTGCCAAGAGTTGGACATGACTTAGTGACTGAACAACAACCCACATTATGGAAGGTAATATGTTTTATTCAAAGTCTACTGATTTAAATGTTAATATCATCTAAAAAAACTTCACAGAGATATCTGAGAAACATCTGATCAAATATTTGGATACCATGGTCTAGTTAAGCTGACAGAGTAAATTAACTATCACACTAATCTAGTAGACAAGAAAAAAGCCAATCCTTGGAGACACCATGACTTGGTTATTGAGCTGCCAGAGCTCAATAGTCCACCTAGTGTCTAAGCTACTTTCCTCCTTCACTCTGAATCTCCTAAATCAAAACTTTCTTTTCATTTTTTTCTTTTTCTACCCAGGCTTTCCCTCAAATCTAGAAGCTAATTCAACTTCAAAGTTCAACATTTATTGAAACTCAGAGACCATATTGAAGGTACTATGTATCCTCCCAGTCAATTTTCCAGAACTTCCAAAATATTCCATCAATACATACCAGAGATTCATAACACTGTTCCATCAAGCCCATCCATGGGTTCTGTTCTACCTCTGACCAGCCATCTTTTTACATAAACCCAGTATGATGTGTGCCGTGACCAGGGCTGAATACTGCCTCTGCAAGAACTAGAAATGGTTTCCTAAATGCTCACATACAACCTGCTCCTCTCTTCCCAGTAGAGATTAACTCTGTACTGGCAAAGACATGTGTTAAACTGTTAGGTTGATCTGTATGAAATTGCTGATATCTGACCTAGGAAACAGTATTTTCATAGAGTTCAAGGAAAAATGAGCTCATCTTTCCCTGGTCGGACCTCACCTTCCTGGCATCCTGTTCTCTGCAGAGAGAGACTCTCCTCTCTCGCTGTGGACAGGAATGAAAGATGCTGTTATTAAAAACAATCTAAAGTGATTTGCGAAGTGACAGCATCTCTTAGAGCAATGAGGTAATGCATCCAGTTTACCTTCTCCACCATTTAACTTCCTGACAGGAGGCACAGAATGTGAACAAATTGATTGTCCTGTACAAAGTCAAGTAAATAAATAGCAATGCTTAATGCAATCATTTTCCATATTGCCTCATCAAAACCCATGCAGTCAAAGCCATTTATGAATTACGTAGGTCCCTACCGTGGTCGTCTTTTCAGTGTGTTTCTCTCAAAGATGCCTGTAGGTAGGGAGAAATAGGAGAGCAGGTGCTAATCAATCTTGAAGCTATGACCAGAAACGATTTAGCAAGATGACAGCTTTTGCTTGAGCCATTCCTAAATTTCCAAGAGGAAACCTCCAAGGGACTAAGTCATTAATGGAATGATAGGAAGGAGACTGGTGGGGGGAGGGGTGGTTATTATTAGGAATAAACACCTTGCTGCCTTTGTCTACTATATTTTTCAAAGCAAAAATGAAAAAAACTTTGGGAAGAAGAGAAAGTGGTTGAGATCCAAGCCCGGAGTAAGCGTGGGCTAGAATGAAATGGCTGCCCTCCCCCCCACACTCTAGCTTGCTGGATTTCTTATTTCCCTTTCTTCTGGCCATTCTCAAAGTTACCAGAGCCCAGAAAATCAAAGATAAAAAGATATATATGGCTGGCAGTTGGATACTGGAGTTATTCCATCAGCAGCTAAAAGTGGATCAGAGGTTCTGAAGCAGATACTCATGAATGAGATGGGGCCCATACTGCAGGAAGCAGAAACCATGGCCTAAAAACTGAAGGCCACTCACTTTCCCATGCAGAAAGGCTGGGCCCCAGGAAGACAGTGCCCACAACATTGATTAATAATCTGCAGTATGATGATAAAAATACGAAAAATTCAATATGCTCTAATAAAGATACATTCATTTTAATTAAAAGGACTGCCCTTTACTATTATGTCCTTGCCACTTTGGGAGGATGGGGTTAAGATGTCTTCTCTTCTATAGAATTAGCAATGGCTGTAGATGGTCATCACATTTTCGGTGGTTTCCCAGGAGAATCACAGCTAACTCAAAGGTTAGGCTATAAAGTAAGCATGTAAGACAAAAGTCTTCAAGTTTAATCCTCAAAAGCATCCTCATTAGCCTTCCATGGCAGTCATACATTCATCCTCGTATCATTCCCTCCAATTCATTCGTAGTCAACCCTCTGTATCAGTTTGAATGCTAGTAACAGAATACCTGGGCTTCCCAGGTGGCTCAGTGGTAAAGGAATCCACCTGCCAAGCAGGAGCCTGGAGTTCAATCCCTGAATCGGGAAAATCCCCTGGAGGAGGAAATGGCAACCCACCCCAGTATTCTTGCCTGGATAATCCTACGGACAGAGGAACCTGGCAGGCTACACCCCATAGGGTCACACAGAGTTGGACACAACTTGGCAACAGAGCTTGCACAAGAGAACACCATTGCACATGAGCTTAAATTCCAAAGGAAACACATTGGCTGTGAAGACTAAAGTGGAAGAAAAAAGCAGCCTTCACTCCCTGGGGGGAGTCTCCTTGGGGAAGCTTGTCCTGGGGTTACCACTGGAAGCTCACGGCAGAAGGACGCTGTGAACTGTTTCAATTCAGGTTTTCAAGCGCAAAGAACAATCAAAGCACAGAGTTCAAAGGTCCAGAAGTTAGACCAAGAGTGCTGAGTTACTCACAGGCAGGAAGCATGGCTTGGCCTCTGTCCTCACAGAGAACGTGACACAAAACTAGTGCTCAGGACTCTATGGTCAATGAATGAATGGATGAAGAGCCTGTTTGCTCTTCTCTAATCATATGCTTGTTGTGAAGGATTTTTTTAAATTAATTTAATTGGAGGCTAATTACTTTACAATATTGTGGTGGTTTCTGACATGAATCAGCCAAGGGTGTACATGTGTCTCCCATTCTGAACCCCCTCCCACCTCCCTCCCCATCCCATCCCTCAGGGTCATCCCAGTGCACTGGCTTTGAGTGCCCTGTTTCATGCACTGAACTTGGACTGGTCATCTGTTTCACATATGGTAATTTACATGCTTCAATACTATTCTCTCAAATCATCCCACCCTTGCCTTCTCTCACAGAGTCCAAACGTCTGTTCTTTATATCTGTGTCTCTTTTGCTGTCTCACATATAGGGTCATCATTACCATCTTTCTAAATTCCATATATATTCATTAATATACTGTATTGGTGTTTTTCTTTCTGACTTAATTCACTCTGTATGATAGGCTCCAGGTTCATCCACCTGATTAGAACTGATTCAAATGTGTTCTTTTTAATAGCTGAGTAATAATCCAGTGTGTATATATACCACAGCTTTCTTATCCATTCGTCTACCAATAGACATCTAGATGGCTTCCATGTCCATGGCCTCCAAAGTATCAGACATTCTACCCATTCACAGGTGGGGTATATGTCTCCACCCTTATCTGAGCTCTAAGTTCCTGTCACTGTTTGAGGTGTTGACAATAATGGAAGCGCTGTGATGTCAGTTACAAACAGGAGCATTAGGAAACTCCTGGCAGCTTTCAATTCCTGTCTCCTGGGACACTCCCTCTTGGAACCCAGTCATCATACTGTGAAGAAGCCCAAGGCACATGGAGAAGAAAGGTGTTTCTGGATGATGGTCCCAGCTGAGTTCTCAGTTGACAGCTACCATTGACCACCAGACATGCAAGGGCAGAAGCCTTGTCAACGATCCCAGCCCAGTGCCATCCAATCAAACGGCACAAGAAAAAGCCAGAACGATGTACCCAGCTAAGTCCAGCAAATCTTAGAACTGTGAGAAATATTAATGAAATGATTGTTGTTGTTGCTAGCCAAAGCATTTGTTATACAACAGACAGAGCACATTAAGCAGCTTAAAGATGTAGTCTCAAAGACTTAAGTAAGGAGATGCTTTTCAATGAGGAGGCTCCTGTCTCGCTCAGCTGCTGAAAGCTGAGTGCAGTCCTGTGATGGCGCAGGAGTAATAAGAAGGCAGGGCTTGTAGACCAGGCTGCTCCATTTAGCTCCCCAAATAGCCAGTGGAGCATGACGGCCAGAGGCATCTTCTTCAGAGGAACAGAAGATGGCCCACTTCTAAGCCTATAAGGAAGCACCCACAGGGCTAAAAACTCTAGCTCAACCAGTCCCCACACCTTCTAGAAATGTGTGCTTAGCAACCAAGCCAACAGAGGAAGGAAGCAGGAGTGAACTGGCTATTGATTGGGCAGTCGAGCTACTTCATCATCTCCTGAGACACTCATGTGAGGAAGTACAAAGTTGGAAGGAGCAGAACTCAGAGTGGCCTCATGATCGAGGGCCCTGGTGTAGATGCCATGGTGTGAGAACACAGTGCTTACCACCCAGCAAGTGTGACTAGATCCCTCCATGTGCATGGAGTGCAGCGACAACATAGCTACTCAGCTCCCCTATAGATCACGACCCCAGTTTCAAACCTAAGGCTGTGGGCCCCTGGCAAGAGAAGAGACTTGCTGAGACTCAAAGGGAGACTCAGGAACGACTAAAGGAGGCTTCTTTTTCCTCTCTCCCTGAGACCTCAATCTGTGCTCACGCCACCCTCCCTAGCACCCCTGCCCTTGCTCTCCACTGACCCCTAGAGAGAATGGCTTCGCCAAGCTCCCTTTTCAAGTCATCACTCCATTGTATAGGTCTTTACCTTGACATCATAGGTTGCTATCTACTGTTTTCCACTGCCGTTCTCTCTCTGGTTAACCGCTGCATATTCATTTTCCATCTAGCTCAGGGGTCTTGATCTCAGTGTTATTGACTTTGCTGTTGTTATTTAGTCTCTAAGACGTATCTGACTATTTGTGACCCCATGGACTGTAATCTGCCATGCTCCTGTGTCCATGGAATTTCCCAAGCAAAAATACTAGAGTGGGTTGCCATTTCCTCCTCCAGAGGATTTTTCCAACTCAGGAATCAAACCCACACTTTCTGCTTGGCAGGCGGATTCTTAACAATGAGCCACCTGGGAAGCCAGCACTATTGACATTAGGGGCCAAATAATTCTTGGTCTTAGTAACCTGTCTTATGCATTATGGGCCTCTCAGGTGGCGCTAGTGGTAAAGAACCCACGTGCCAATGCAAGAGACTTAAGAGACATGGGTTCGATCCCTGGGTTGGGAAGATCCCCTGGAGAAGGAAATGGCAACCCACTCCACAATTTTTGCCTAGAGAATCCCATGTGCAGAGATGCTTGGTGGGCTACAGTCCATAGGGTCACAAAGAGTCAGACATGACTGAAGCGACTTAGCGTGCACCCATGCCTGTGCATTACAGCATCCTCTTACCCACCATTTGCCCACACACCCTCCAACCTTGACAATCAAAAGCCAGATAAGAGGGAAAACAATGCTTCTTCTGTTTAAGAACCCTTGAGGCTACCACACGGGTGGGAATAAATGTTTGTTAAGGGAAGGAACAAAGAAAACGAATGAATGAATGAGTCAGTGTATTGGAGAGGATGCATTCTGCCCCTGGAAAGCCTTTGCACACAGAAAGCTGAGAGCTGCAGGCAGAGAAGAGTTAATGGGTCTGTCAGTCCTACTGATGCCCTGCATCCTCAATGGACTTTTGCTGGCTGGGCAGTTCAATGCGTTTCCAATTAACGAGAAGACGTGCAGATGCCAATGGACCTTTAATAGGGCCACAGGAATGGGGCCTCTGATAAGCCAGGCTGAATTCAGCGTGTGGCATGAGAAGCTCAGGAACCTGTCTGCCAGGTGCTGATTCACTTCCTTTGTCAAGCTGTACTTTGGAATGACAGCTTCTCAACTTCTGCTTCCCCAGCTGCCATCTGCAAAGGTTACCTGCTCTAATTTGCCAAGCATTTCTCCTCTCTCAGCCTCTCCCAGCTGTCACCTCTCTCCCCCTCCTTAGGGGCCTCTTTTGGAATTCACTGGACTGCTGCTTGCTGTCCCTCACTGAGGTGGGGCCAGGGAGCCTGCGGGGTCACAGGCTGTCAGGCGTTCATCAGGGAAGGGGAGACAGAAGGCTCAGGGGCTTGGCTGCACCCCACTCTTCCTTGACCTCCTGGGCCTCTCTGCTCTTTCTCCAACTCAGTCACCCTCCTTACCCTGAGCTCAGGCCCCTCAAATATGAGCAATGGCAGGGTTATGGGCAAGGAAACAGTCAATAAGATGTAAGATATAAAACAGTCTAGGCACTCTTATCCTTTGAAATGAGAATAGGTACTGATTCTCAAAGGTTGAAGTACTGCTACTAAGCATCTTACGAGTGTCATCTCATGAAATGTGTCGGCAACCTCAGGAGGGAGACTTCTAATTTCCATATTACAGGAGAATAAAAAGTGTTTAGAAGATCTCTAATTTTAAGGTACATCAGAACTACCTGGAAGGCCTGTTAAAACCCAGAGGATGGCTGGCCCCAATTCAGAGTTTCTGAGTCAGTAGGCCTGGATGGGGACTGAGGAATTCCTGTTTCCTATTTCTCAATTGGAGGATGAATGCCTCTGATTAGAAAGCAATTAACAGGCTCAAGTTACTACACAGGTGCCAAGGGGGCATTTCAGGTCACTCTGTGGACCAACAGATCTCATCTTTATGATAGACAAATAATCCAACAACTATCACTCCACTCATTAAATATTTGCCAGACATCTACCATGTGCCCTGCTGTGTGCAAGTTGCTGGGGATGCAAACAAAAATGAGCTGTTCTCCAAGCTTATATGCCCAGCAAGGGAGAGAGGCACACGCAACAATGCGTGTGTGCTTAGTCACTCAGTTGTGTCCAACTCTCTGAGACCCCATGGACTGTAGCCCCTCAGGCTCCTCTGTCCATGGGATTCTCTAGGCAAAAATACTGGAGTGAGTTGCCATGCCCTCCTCCAGGGGATCCTCCCAACCCAGGGATTGAAGCCAGGTCTCCCGCATTGCAGGTGGATTCTTTACCATCAGAGCCACCAGGGAAGCCACAATAATTACAATAAAATGCAGGAAGAGTACGGTTCAGAAAGAACAAAGCATTTGTGCAGCAGCAGTTCTCAAACATTTTTCGTCTCAGTGTCCCTTGATAATCTTAAAAATTATTGAGAACCCCAATAATCAACTCATTATATGCGAACACAACATACTTTATGAAAAATAACTATATTCTCAATAAAACTATATTTTCTATAAAAGTGAGAAGACTAACATTGTTCTATAGTTTTTCAAATCTCTTTTACTTTTGGTTCAATATTTAGCATTTGATTCATCATTTAACATCAGCTTCCACAGTCATGTTATATGTTATTTTGGCTGAAGTATACAAAGTACACGAAGAAAATCAGTCTCACTCAGATATGTAGTTGGAAAAAAGAAAGGTATTGTAGTAACCTTTTCAGATACCTGAGGCTATTCTTTAATATTACACCAAAAATCAGTAAGTTTGGTTACAATGTGGAATTTACA